>JAQIWG010010229.1:0-10126 GCA_034695025.1 Chamaedrilus cognettii
AACGATGTTTTTCTATCTCCGTTTGCATGACATATTCTTGGTGCGTTAAAAGTGCAATATACATACATACATACATAAATTTCTGGACAGCTTGTTTGTAACTTGACAGTAGGCACGCGTAGCACGCGGCAACTAATGTTGGAATTTTTTTTCTGGTGCTTTTTTTAACACAACCTTACTTTGATCAAAGTTACTCATATTTCTCTACAAATTTCCCAGTTAGTGTAGATATGGCTAGTTGTTGTGTGCAACATTTGAGACCCACTGATAACTTTTGATCAAGTTATAACACACTTAAAGTGTTATCATTTTCATCGGGACAGGGTGTAGTTTGGTGTTTTGCTGAGAAACTTTGGAAGCCCTGGAAACAGAGTTTCCGTTAACTGGCACCGCGGCATCCACGAAGCCAGAAAATTGGACTCCGACGCTAAGAAATAAAATCCCCATTTCGGAAATTTAATTTTTATCTCACATGTCTATGTGTACACTCAGTATGTGATTTCAAGTCCACGGGGTTAGGATGGTGTTGGAGTTAAGGGTTAACTCGCTCTCTATCTGAACGCTTCAGCCCGTTGTTAACTCCAGGTTAGCGCCACGCTAACACCGCGCTAGCACCATGTTAACACCGTGTTAGCGCGGTGTTGAAAACACTGCGGACGCAAGACGGTGCTGAAAATCGCTAACACGGTGTTGAAAATCGATTTCAAGTGTGTGGATTAGGACGATGTTGACCTCAGCACGAACTCAACTCTAACTGAATCATAACACTGTGGACTTGAAATGGCAATGAATTATATACAAATTGTTCAACCTGCGTACCGAATTCTGCAACAGGAATCCCGGCAAAAGGAGGCTTGCATAATATACTCTGTACATTAAGCATTTAACAAGGAACTTAAGAACCAATAGAGCGTAGCAACGCAAGTAGGCTAAATGTCATGCATGCGGAGGGCATTTATTCAGTTGCCAAACTTCTACGTAGGCTGCATCAAGACTCCTTAAATAAAGGCACTGTAATATACTAGGCACCTGACTGGGGAAAAAGAGCGAACATAAGAGCGATTATAGCGTCAGAGTTTTTATTTATGGGTTTACAATAGTTAAAGGACCGTGTGTAATAACATATACAATTACAGTCCAAAGAACTGTGCCCTCCTTCTCTAGTCGCCTTTTACAACTTGCCCGGGGATACTGCGCTGCAGACCCATTTACTTTTTATTCCGGTTTGAAGTGTTCTACCAATTCTTATGTAGATACGACCAGAGGTGTAGCCGCTTAAGGGACGGGGGGGACGCCGCGGACCAGGGCGTCCCCCCTATGAATAATGCTGGTCCCCTTGAAAAATGCATTGATGAGCGAGACGCGTCCCCCTATTAATTATGGTCCCCCCTGCTAAAAAAAAAGTGAGTAAAAAATATATGAATGGTGGCCCCCCAACGATTTATGGTTGGTTCCCTCAAGAAAAAGGCTAAGGGGACCCTACTGGTGGAAAAAAAATATTGTCAGCATCACCCCCCGCCCCTGCCGCTCGCGAGTTCTGCTCGGAAGAGCACTTCGGTCTGTTGCAAGATTGAAGGCGACATAATTGAACTTGAAAGGACTTTCAGGGAAAAAGTTTTGTTTTAAAATTTGTTCCCCTGCCACCGCCAAATCCGTGGCTACGCCTCTGGATACGACGATGGTGCCAATTATATTCCTTGAATACATGCATGTCCGAGGGATGCATACACATTACAATGCTAAAATATCATTTTTGGGGGGAAGCTAAATAAGCTGCCCATGGTTAACAAAATGTTGACCCTCGTGGTTCAGCAGCCGTCAAGCACGTCACAATCCGATGCATCCTATCCTTCCTCAGGACACAATCGGTCCTTCACCCGTCTTCGATTAAGTTAAATAAATATTACTAGTAGACCTACAACTATAATGAACCAAATGAATACCAGCAGTTCATAACATTATCGAATAAATCGAATATATTCTTTTTTATGGGATTAGATCCCATCAAAGTTAAGATGTTAACTTCCTAAATCTATTTTTAAAACAATGTATTCAATCAAGGTTGGCATTTACTGGGTTGGCATAACTTAATCATTAATGAGTAGTAGTAATTGATGAGACACAACAACCGACATTCAAGATGTATGGCAAAGGCCTAAATGCATGTAGCTATAATGTCACGTAGTCACAATCCTAAACATCCATCATCTTGCACATACGTGATCTGGCATAAGCCACATAACTACTGGGGGAGCAACTGCACCCCCAGATGAAACGTCTGCAGCTCATCTACTGCCTACGGTAAAACGATTAGTAATTTTGAGGGGAACGTATAGAACTATAAGCAGGGATAACTTTAGTAGGAGTAGTACTCCAAAAACGACTTTTTTTCGAAACTCTACTCGGATTTAGAAATGGGTAGGAGTAGCATTACCCGTAAAAATAGATAATGGTGTAGGCCTACTTTAGGCCTACTCCTTTTTTGAAAGGCATAGAAGTGTGCTACATCCATCCATAGCTTAACAAAAACTGTCATGCTCAATTTAGGCACAAGACGTCAGACGACAGATATTTGATCACAAGCTCATTAATTCAACATGCCTTGTAAAAGCTTAAAAACCATAAACTACAAGGATAAAAACTGCTTTTAGTCAAATCTTGTCCCGAAAGAGTCGGAAGTTCAATCACATGATACATGTAACTGAACAAACAGTAACTTACGCATTCTATTAAATATACCCAGCAATCATTGCCTTAAAAATAATAACACGTTTGCATTTTCTTAAATCAAAAAGTCAGAGGAAACCCTGTAGTCAAATTAGTACTAGCAATGTAGCTTGAAAAACTATAAGTAGTCAGATATTGTTTGTGCTTTGATTAGCCGATACTGTTCATATTTTGAGTTCATGGTATTACGTCAAATCACTTTAACAATTTTTGACGAACAGATGATCGTCCATTACAATCTTTGACGAATAGTCTAACTTCCATTATGATCTGAGACGGACAGTCTATCTTCCATTACGATCTGAGACGGACAGTCTATGTTCCATTACGATCTGAGATGGACAGTCTATGTTCCATTACGATCTGAGACGGACAGTCTATCTTCCATTACGATCTGAGACGGACAGTCTATGTTCCATTACGATCTGAGACGGACAGTCTATCTTCCATTACGATCTTTGACTGACAGCCTATCTGCCATTACAATCTTCGACGAATAGTCTAACTTCCATTATGATCTGAGACGGACAGTCTATCTTCCATTACGATCTGTGACGGACAGTCTATCTGCCATTACGATCTGTGACGGACAGTCTATCTGCCATTCTCGTAGCCAGGAAACAGTGCGACGAGGATTTCCCTTAGCTGAGAGTTTGGCTCAGCCTTGTAGTCCTTGCCGAGATCCATGCGACATGCTGGACATGTGTACACCTCCGCCTTGAACGACCGATCCAGACAGGACTGAAAACAAAATCTACATAATTTTCAAAAATCATCATTATTGTTAATGTTTTACGTCCAGTTTTTGTGCTAACACAGATTGGACATTTCCACGATGAGACTTCGCCCACAACTCCCGATTCTCTGCTTTCCATCCTTCATACTGCTCTCCAGGACCTCTAGCCATGTTTTCTTTCCCCTCCCCTTCCCACCAATTTTCCTCTCCAAATATTTTTTCCCCTCCACATTCTTTGGCATTCTTGTGTTATTTCACAATTTGTTTGTTTGTCGTTGGAACATGTCTTGCTGTTACATTAAAGTGATACAAATAAAGGGAAAAAAAAGCTGACACAAATAAAGAAGAAAAACAATAATTAAATCTACATGTTGCAAAAACTACTGTTGTATTTGTACACAAAATGTCCAAGATCAGAGGCTATAAAAAAGTCTACATTTAAAAGTTCAGATTATGACATATATGACATAGATGAAAAGTAATATCTACATAAATATTAACGCTACAATCACTTACCTTACAGAGATTGTGCAAACATTTAACGGTGACGGGTTTGTAGACAATGTCTTGGCAGCAGATGCACAAGAACAATTCTTCAACCTTTGCCAGGAAACCCTACAAATAAAAATAAAAACTGTCACAATGTAGATTGTTAAAAAGAACCCAACAGGACAAAACCAAAAAAGATGGCATCAAAAATATAATTATTTTCAGAATAATCTGATATTAAGGTAAGGTGTACATGCAATACATCATACACGTGCTACATATTTCAAGTTGTAAGAACGTTATTGGTGATCATAAGCTTTCCACAATGAGAATCCGTGCTTATAATTGCGCCAGGTGGCGACAGTAATTCTCGGTCCAGCTGCATCCCTTCCGGCTGTATCGGCAAAGAATTTGATGCTTAACACTAGGGTTAGGGGGATGTGCAGGGATGTGCGGCATGTATAATTCTCATGTTTTGCAAGGGCTGTAATTCGGATTATTGCTGCAGTTATGTTAGGGCTACGTCAAATTTATATCTAGGGTCAGAGTTAAGGTACGGGGTCTTTCATAAGGTTAGATTCAGCTTCTTGATATAAATTCATGCATTTGCAGATATAACCGTGAATTTGTTTTTTGACTAGCCGTCTTTTTGCTCTGTTTTAAATCTAATGTGTCGATGAACGGCTAGGTATTTAATAGAAAAACCACATAATATTCAACAATATTTCGGTATAATATAGTTTAATCACACCGATCAAACTGCTGCGATGGTCGATAAATATAATTTAATTCATCTAGTCGAATCGCTAGGCGAATCTATAGCGGCGAGCTCCGTAGGCTGATATTTAGGCCTACTTGCGTAGGCTACAGAAGCAGCGATAAATACATTGCAGTAGGCTATTAATCTTCAACAGCTACTAGGTCTGTATTTAAACAGAAAGCTAGGCGCAATTTAGGCCTACATTATTTGCCTCTATGATGCAGTGGGTTTGGGTAATATTTAGCGATGGAATTTGGAAAGCTGCCAAAGTCTAAGCACAACAAAAGCGTCCACTAATATCGTGTTAGTCGCTCCAGTTCATGTTTACACCGAGATCATTTTTTGTCCACAGGGAATTAATTCCCCCTTCTCTGTTTAAACAGCGGCACGTGGCAGAAACTGTTTGGCAGGATTATTTTGAAGCTACAACTTCCAACAAAAGTTAACTTTGTTGACATAGACCCTTAAGTTTATTGCTGTAACTATGGTGACTGGGTATGGCACTATCGGTTTAGTTGGTCCGAGACGTCTAACGCCATCTATAATTTTTATATTTTTATTTTTCTTAGAAATCTTGCTCATACAGATGAAGAATTAACCTACTTCTTACAGTACTTAGACCTACTCGCTTACGATTCTTACTACTACTTACAGGCTAAGAGATAGTTTTCCAAATGAATTTAGAAGACTTGTGTAATCTTAAAATCAGAATAGGAGACATGCCAAATGTCTTTTTATTTTATTGAAACACCAATTTTGTACATGTTTTGCAAGGGAGGGTGGGAGGGGGAGGAGTTTTATGTAGTTTTGAAAGTTATATAAAGGTTTTTATTGGAGTGGAGCTTACAAAGCCATTTGAAATTCAAACCTCTACACCACAAAAATGGTGTGTATCAAGTACCAAGGGTACAATAACTCGTCACTTCAGTTGTGCGAAGCAAGTCCAACCTGTGATCCAGCCTTGGTGTGTGAGAGCGCTTCAGCCCACGTCTTCTCGTTCAGCTCATCCTCCTTCACCAGCTGCTCCACCGACGCGTCCAACTTGTACACGCTTCTTCGCTGCTTCTTCGCCTTGGGCTCTTCTTCGACGTCTGCTTGCAGCAAGAACCACATTCATATATATATATACATATACCAATATTGCTATTCCGTTTTAATCCAATCTATATTTTACAAAAAAACAAAAAAAATAACCGCCTTGTTTGATGTCTATTATGTTAATGTCCATGTTTTCACACAGGTTATGCGTTTTGAGCCCTGGTGAGGACTGCTGGAGCAGAGTTTTTATGGCCGGATACCCACCTGAAGCCAACCAAATAAATAATTATCTGGCACGGGATTAGCAGCTAGAGACACTGTGTTTAACAGCCTTGCTGAAGCGCCTGTAACACACGGTTTCATACTTGCCGGCGCGGGGACTTGAACCCAGGTCCTCTGGACTCGACGTCTGATGCCTTAACCACTACACCACAGCGCCTCGCTACTTAACCACTACACCAAATACACTACAATTTTACAAATTGATTTTAAATCTTTGTGTTTTACAAATTGATTTTAATCTTTATTCTAAAAATTAATATAAAATCACAATTTCACTTGGTCATTGACAGCAACGATGACAGGCAATGTTCATTGCCTCGCAATCTGGTCGATATCTAATACTCTGAATGCATAATAATTTTTTTTGGATAAACAATAATAACAACAACCACAAAAAAACAACAACAAAACCATAGCAGTAGCACCCCGCTTTCCAGGAAACGTGCATTCAGCGACTTGGCAAAATGTTCACAGCACAAAAGTAAAAAACAAGAAAAACATAATAAACTTCTTAGTACCAAGCCCAATATAAATTTTTCAACGCGTTCTTGAAAGACTTCAGAGAGTCTAGGTGCTTCGGACAAACTTCTGTACACCGTTGAGGCGCCAAAGTGAACTTATCCCATATTATACATACAAGCTAAACAACAAAAAACTGATGAATACCTCGAAGGAACATCACTCAATTTAGAAAAATCCAGCTGATTTAAAACCCTTCCTTCAGTTTTAAATCGGAGGCAGCAAGCAGTGGCTTCAATCTGGTTCAAAATATGAGGGGGATCATGCACGATGGAACACGAGGGCAGACCAGGCGGGGGGTAGACAGAAATTTATCGCAAAGCCCCCCAAGGAAATAGAGGCCACAATTTTGAATTGAAAAAATTAGATTTGACTACCTAAAAGTCAAAAGCATGCCAGTGCTCCTGTTGCACATTACACAAACCAAAATCAGCGGGGGTTTTGACCCCCTCCTATGAATCCCTCAGCTCAAATTCTAGGGATCGCAACCCCACGCCCTCCAACATTGACGCCTAGAGTAGCAACGAGAGTAGATCATAGCAGAGATGGAGCCTACCGTCCTTTTCCTCATTCTCCTCATTGCTGTCCCCTCGCTTGCGCTTCCCCTTGCCCTTCCCCTTCTTGCCCTTCACAGGGGTGTCCTCATCCTCTCCCTCCTTGCTCGAGTCGACTACGTAGCCATCCGGGTACTGCAACACAACAATGCTACACAATCACACAAAATCGAGCCAATACCAGCTCCTCGTCCCAGATGCGTTACAGTTCTCAGAAAACTTCTACAAATAACAAAACTGACATTAAACCCATTATTGTCATCGCGATTATAATAGTTTGATGACTTCATCAGCAAGAAGAATTACAACATATTTGATTGTTCAAGTTCAAGCATTGACATTTTCTTATCACAAAAATGAGCAATCAAAGCAATAATATCTAAATAGCCGAAGTAATTATCCAAATTATTCTGATCTTAACAAATGGAGCTATACAAAAAAAAAAACTGATCACATACATTGAAGTAGCTTACCAGTATATGAACAATATTATAGCAAAAGTAAAATATTTAATCAAGCAATCAAAAGACAACAGGCCACAAAAACTACACGTATCTTCTAGCCCACACACTTGAATGGTTAGTCCGAGCTTCTCGATGCGCTTCTTGCCCTCCTTGGTCCAGGGGGCGGGGGTGGGATCATCCCGGCGCAGCAGGAAGCGCCAGACAAGAAACCCCGACTTTCCTTTCTCCGCCCAGTACTTGACAATCTGCGTAGCAGTACAACTAGGATTACATACGGTACTTAGAGGACTCCTACAGTAAATACGTTCTGTATCTAATCGATGCAAATTATTAAATAAGGGAGTGTTTACATTTTCTATAAAGATAATCAATATGTTATTACGCGATGATCATGCATCCCAGCGCTCAGTACGAAATAGTTGATATTTGTCGACCACAATGATATTTGAGCACAGTGATTCGATGATCATTATTCAAAATTATCACACCTCACCCCTACAAATCTCTCAATGCAATATTCAATATTCCTCAATCATGCGCAGTGAAAGTAAAGATCATCAACACGACATCAACATACATCAAAACATAAAAAAAACATAAAACAAATAAAAGAACATAACAATAAATTAACCAGGATTACGTATAGCAGGCAAAGTACGCCAAAGACAAGAATTTTTGCAACGACCTAATTTGAAATGGACAGGCTTTTGGATACGCTTCAACATCAACTTTTGAGCAGTATAGGTTTACGCCACTTTTAAAACCTTGAGAATAACATTACACCTGTTTTATATGCAGCAGGTGTAATACTACTCTTGTACCATCAGAGCTTAACTGACTCCGACATCAACCACAGTTCAAATGAACACAATCTGAGGGCACGCGCCTTGTAGAACCCCCTGCAAGCCACGAACAAAGAATTGGCTTGTAGCCCAGGGCCCCAGGGCGAGCCGTAGAAGGCGACTAAAGAAAGGGGCACGGTTCTGTGGTGGCTTCCTCAGAAACGGACCGTAATACCCTTTGTATGTTATTAACACAGTCCTTACACTACAAATCCCCCCCCCACACCTTGTAGTGTCCATCATTTTGCACAAAGCAAGCGTAATACTACGCCTGCATTATCAGGGCAAACTGAACTCCTGCATCAACTTCCGTTTACAAAACAAGCACAATCCGAGCGTACGCACCTTGTAGAGCCCGTCGTATCTGTTGCCCTCCTCCGGCGAGTAGTTTGAGTGCTTGCGCCCCTTGCAGCTGCGCAGCACGCGCACAGGTTTGCCCGCGCGCCACTTGTCGCCCGCGTCGGCGCCCTTCTTCCCGTCGAGCGACGCGGCGCAGTTCTTGGCGAGCGCTCGGTTCATGCGTGTCAGGGTCTGGTCGCACGACTGCTCCGCCGTGCGCTTGTTGCCCGACAGGTCGCGTCCCCCGCTGCCCGTGTACGTAAACTCATCACCGTCGTCCTACGTGCCAGGGGGCGACAAAAGAAATTAATCAGACAAAAACACAAACCGTGTTTCCTACACAGTGAGTGTGTAAAACATTATTACTACTACAAACCTACATTCAATTAAAGAAAGGTACAAAAAGGAAGAGATTGTGAACTAGAACTCAATTTAGTGTGAATTTCATTTACCACGCTTAAAAATGTTAAATAAGAAAAACTTTTTGGACTGGATAACGATTTCAAAGAGCGCACTTACCAAATATAGTAGATAGATAAAATAATTGTCTATCATCTATACAAAATATTGATCTAAATATCGCAGAATTTGTGTTAGTTTAACATTCTCACGTAAAATGCAGCCTAATACCATGTCAGAGTTTATGAAAGCTCAAGCATTTAAGAGGATTTATTTAAAAATCATTCGTCCCAAGGTAAAAAAAAGTATTTCCATTCAGTTTCTGATTCTTCCACTTATAAGTGGAGTAGCGGAGTACCTGGTCGTCCTCGTATCCGCCGGCAAGTACAATGGAGTAGGAGCCCTCGTCCTCCCTGCCGTGGATCCCTGCGACATGGGGGCGGTGTACTCCTGCCTCACTCACCTACACACACACCATCCATAGATGTGGGAACGGTGTACTCCGCCTCACCTACACACACCATCCATAGACGTGGGGGCGGTGTACTCCCGCCTCACTCACCTACACACACCATCCATAGTCGTGGGGGCGGTGTACCCCCGCCTCACTCACCTACACACACCACCATCCATAGACGTGGGGCGGTGTATCTCCACCTCACTCACCTCCACAAGGTCATCCACACAGACACACGCATACGGACAAGATCATTCACACAGATGTATGCATACAGCCAAGGTTTTTCACGTAAAGACATGCACAAGGTCTTCCACACATACATGTACATTAGGGTGGTCCTTATTTTTTAAGTTTCAAAAAGTTATTTTCTCACCCCCTCAGTTTGTTTCAAAATATAAAAAAAAAATTCAGGCCAACTATCAGCTCAATTAAGCAATATATAGAGGTAGCTCAAGGATGTGAAAGTTTTGTGTATATATAACATTGCGAAAATACTGATAAACTTAGCAGCTTAATT
>JAQIWG010010230.1:0-10126 GCA_034695025.1 Chamaedrilus cognettii
CTGCGGGGGCCCCGTCACACGCATATCTAGGCCCAAACTGACGTCAAGCCTAGGAGACTAGGCATCAAACAAACTCTCGCTCCACCTCCCCAGCCCTGGCTATTTAGCCTGCCAGCCGGCTAAAACGCCCTCCCTACCACCGCCTACCTTATCTCTAAACGCCCCCCGACCCGAGCATCGTCTCAAAGACACTGTGGCCTGTTGGAGCATAGTTTTATGGACCGGATGCCCTTCCTGCCGTCCAACCTGCCATGGAAAATGGACGGGAAAAACGGAAATGATGATGATGATGATGAATCCATTTTGAATAAAAATATTCAGATAGCGAAAGAAAAGCCAGTGACATTGTTGTCACAGGAATAAAAGCTTGATTTACGACGAAAATCACTATTAATCTATTAAATCCAAATTTTTGGCATTTGCGTGTAGTGGAGCCATATACATAGTGCAGCGTCGCTATAGGACACGCAAACGGCAGGGCTTATATTTAGTGAAAATTGCAACAATAAGACAGGCCTTCCCCGCGGCTTACGTTCGGCGTGAGTATTCCGACGACGATGGGCGCCAGCATGCCTGGGATGGTGGCGACCGTGTTGGATATGCCGAACAGAACCCCGGCGTGTCTGTAACAGATCAAACACGGAGACGCCATATTTATTGTCACATGGTCCTACGGTCTTAGATGTGTCTTACTGTCTTAGATTGTCAAGAACCGGAAACTTTGGATAAAACTTTTGTACGATCCAATAAATCAAAATGAAATTCTAATATAGGCAGTTCAAAGAGCACGAAGTAGGGAGTGCAGTGCATTAAATAGAGCCTGGTATCGGGTTCAGTTTGAAATAGCTCAAAAAGGCCTACCAGGGAAAAAAACCATTCAATCTGACAGCAATGATGTGTTGAACACATAGGCTATTAAGCAACGTTTAGCGAAGGTGAGAATTTTAGTCTTTAAGGCCTCCTTTAAACGATGCATATTTTGCGTGGAATTTTGCATGCAACCATGTTAAGAAAATTACAATGTAAAATGCCCGTTGTCACGACAAAGAGTTCCTTAACATGGTTTCATGCACGGCTTGTTCTTTAACTTAGTTGCGTACACGGCTTGCGTGAAACCCAGTTAAAGACATTCTACATTGTAATTTTCTTAACGTGGTTGCTGCAGAAAATCACTGCGGACCGGCGACAGGAGGTCCGCGGATCGACGCCTGTCCGCGGATCACTACTTTGAGACGCACTGGCCTGTATGACAAAATATAATTCTTCGAGTGCGTTTCTAAATCGAAGAGTAAGAAGAAAGAAAATCTGATATTTACGCGGGTGATATGTCGATGTGGCTGATCATGTAGCCAGAGCGGCAGAGGGCGTTAATGACGAGGGTCAGACAAAGGACGCCCACGGCAAAGTACCTCTGTTCACACTCCATGAAGCCCATGCCAACAATGAGTGCTGCGGGCACGGCGGACGCTGAAAATATGCGTGGAAAGCAATGTCAACTGCAGTAATCAAATTTGAGTGATTTATTAAAGATAGAAGATAATGTGTACCTGACACGTTCACATTGATTGTGGATTGAGGGGAAGACCCAGCTCCAGCAGTCCTGATCAGGGCTAGCAAAAACGTGTAAACCGGTGTGAAAACATGGACATTAACAAATTACACGATAAAAAGGAGGTTAGTTTAGTTAGTTAGAAGTCAATGTGTGTACGCATAATGAACTCGATGCGGTAGTTCAATATTTGGCATTTTTCTAAGTAATCGTATGCACCAACAAAATTAGATTGAAAGGTATATCCTCCAACTTTTTTATCGCTGTTACCATCTGAGAATCTCTAAAATGGTGTTATCTCGGTTATTATTCTTAATTATCTACAAATATTCCTTAAAAATCTAAGCATTCTTAAGTTAAATCTTTCTTTTTAAAATAATCGAAAAGCAACAATCATTCATTATTATTGATCGTACTTAAACTTCAATGCCTAACTATTCTGTAGAAAGAATGCACTTGCGGTTTTGGCATTACTCTTATTGCTACGCCAATTAATCGTGGAGGTTAGCTCAAACTTTTCACAGCAGGTACAGCGTCAATCCTACAAAAAAAAACGAGTCCAAACGTTATCCATTAATCTTAAGTAGCAGTGACGTGCCACCTTGAAAATCGTTTTCATGAACGCCGTTATATCCGTACCCACCATTGCGAGTTAACCTCGAGTTGGTCAATCCGCGAGTTGAGCGTGACCGTTGTCAATCTCCTACGCCTAACGTGACATCACTCAATCCGCCGCTTGAATCAACTCGAGGTTAACTCGCAATGGTGAATACGGATATTAGTGTCGTTTAACACACTGTTGCCGCTGAAGCGTAAAATGTAGCAGAATGGCTGTATCAGGATATAGAATAAATTTGTAGAAACGATTGACGCATTGACAATTAATTTTCGACAATCCTTCATATCACGCATTAGTATAGCAAAATTTTACAGGTGTTTGACATGTGGGCGTTCACCGAAAGGTGTTCACCAGGGTACACAGGTGAACACAGGTGTTCACCTGTTTTCGAGATGCGTGAGTGCGTGACACCTTACTTTTAACTACTCGACGCTTGCTCGAATTCAAGTTTTCCAGACTAATGCATGGTCCGAATGAAGCAGACGAAGCTTACACAGACACTGGCAGGGCAAGCTTACACAGACACTGGCAGGGCAAGCTTACACAGACACTGGCAGGGCAAGCTTACACAGACACTGGCAGAGCAAGCTTACACAGACACTGGCAGGGCAAGCTTACAGAGACACTGGCAGAGCAAGCTTACAGAGACACTGGCAGAGCTTGCTTTCAGAGAGACTGGCAGAGCAAGCATACAGAGACACTGGCAGAGCAAGCATACAGAGACACTGGCAGAGCAAGCTTACAGAGACACTGGCAGAGTTTCCTAGTCGCTGTGGTGCTGAGCAGTTTGCGAGAGATGAGCTGGTCGGCGAACAAACCCGAGCCGACCGCAGCGAAGTACGAGAGGACGTAGGGCAGGGCCGACAGGGCGCCGTTCTAGCACAGCCATTGGTATCTAACATAGATATTGTCTATCAAAGACATTGTCTAGCTTAAACATTATATAGCATAGACATGTCTAGCATACATGTAGACACTATCTAGCATTGACAGTATCTAACACTATTATTGAGCATAGAAATTATGCAGCATAGACATTGTCCAGCATAGACATAGTACAGCAGACATTGTCTAGCTATATGCTAAACAATGTCTAGGGCAGAAATCATGTAACATAGAAACTGAGTAGCATTGACATTGTCCAGCATAGAAATAATCTAGCATAGATGCGCCAAACAAACTGGCTCGCAAAATCAAATGAATGATTCAATAGGTGACTTAATCGATTAATATATCATTTATATTTCATTATGCCTGTTTGTTACTGTTGAAATAAGCAAATTACATAACTCAAGCTGACGAAAGCCTCATTCACGTACACTTTGTAAGATAATCTTAAATTTTATCCTAACTGAAATTTAAAACAAATAAAATCCATTCATCGACCACCGTGACGTCATCATTCAGTTCGCGAGCGACCATGCGAAGTTTCCTATAAAAAAGATAAGATTTTCCTATGATTCTCTTAAGACAATCTTAAGACTAAGATTGTCATAAGATTTCTTCCTGAATGAGGCCCCTGGAATTCTCTTGGCTAGTCTTGTGGCTGTTGTCGTTCTGAGTGAATCTAGTTGCCAGTTCGAATCTTTACTCTTCAGTTCGCAAAGTACCCTTGAACTGGAACCCTCGAATTATTGTTCTTGTTAATCTGTAGTCGAAACCTAGTCATATTTTTCTGTCATTTTAAGATGACTTGTTTTTAACCCACACAAATGACAACTGTAAAATCTGAAATTTTTGTGTGCATTCATATCATTTGCACAAATTTTGCAAATCGATCAAACTCACAAAAATTTCATGCACGAATATAGCGTTACAGAAACTATATTAAATGTGCAGTCGGTAAAAAAATGTCAAAATTAAGTGCAGCTAAATCGGTAAAAGGTAGAATTGCAGAAATAACGTGCAGCAAAAATTTAATGTTTTACAGCAGACTTGTAATTTATGGGTTGGTTTCTCCAACACGAATTTAATGGTGGTTCGGGATTTAGCCTACGCAAAAGGTGGGTTAAATCCTGAATCACCATTAAATCTGTATCGGAGAAACCAGCCCTATGAGTCTAGTGGGAGTGAGATGTATTACTCGGTTACCTGCTTGACGTCGAACTTGAGCACCTCTTTCATGTACATGGGCATGCAGATGAGGATGGTGTAGTTGGCCCAGTTGTTGCACGCGTGTGCAGTGATGATCGCCCACACGGGCGGGGACTTGAAGATCTCCCGCCACGGAGTGCCGCTCCCCGCGTCCTTGGTACAATCGCGCACTCCGGAATATTTAGGGCCAGAAACTAAAAGGAAAATTCTACAAAATGTGTGTGCGGAGTAGGCCTACATTGGTAGATGGAAGTGAAACCTGGCCAGTGAAGGTGGAGGATCTGCAGAGATTAGAGAGGACAGAGAGAATGATGGTGAGATGGATGCGTGGAGTGTTATTGAAGAACAAGTATCAAAGCGAAGAGTTGTGAAAAAGGCTATGTATCGTATGTATAACGGACATGGTGAGGAGAGACTGAGGCGGTTTGTACATGTGGAACGCATGAATGAGGAAGAGTGGGTATCTGAATGTAGGGCCTATATTGTATTAAGGTGGAGAGGATGTAGGGCCAATATTGTATCAAGGTGGAGAGGATCGTTGGAAAGGGAATGGGGAAGAAAACATAGAGGGAGCCTTAGGGAGACAATAGAGACAATAGATATGAAGAAGCAAGGCATGAGTATAGAGATAACACATAATTTCAAATTATGGATGGAAAAAAAGTCACAACGTGGGAAACTTCAAACTTGTGCTAGCACGAAAAAGTAGACGTTACACGTTAATGCTGATGATGATCAGGGATAAGTTTAGTAGTAGTAGTACTCCAAAAACAAGGTTTTTTTGAAACTCTACTCCGATTTAGCAATGGGTGGGAGTAGCATTACTTGTAAAAATGGACGATGGTGGAATAGGCCGCGTACTCGAGGCCTGCTCCTTTTTTGAAAGGCATAGGAGTGCACTACTCCTGTTTTATAAGCAGCAGGCGTAACGTTACTCCCATTTTGTAAGGGCTAAACTTAACTCTGATGATGTTGATGAATGAGTTGTTTATTCGAAAAAAAATTGAGTTTAAAATTGTTACAGAACTAGTATGGCGTCGCGAGCCAATCAGATCGCGCATAATATTAGATCGCAGATTATTCAAATAGCGCTATTACTGGAGAGTAATTTTAATGATCTGAGATCATTCAAATAATGGGATCATGAGATAATTCAAATAATACTACAATTCCTCTATATTGAAGACCTAGGCCTTAAACACTATCTGCAGTGTCCGTATATAAAAGGGTGACATTTCATGCACTTCAACTCTGAGTAATATATAGGGTCGTCCACACAGCAGACTACAAAAAACATGACTAAAAGTCGACAAAGATTTTTGCTACAATGTATAAATTAAACTATTACAAAAAAAATATTATAAAATAAATCCTTAATTAACCATAAAGATGGAACACAATAATATTTAACAAATGCTTTATTACTACAAATTATTTATTATAACCGTTTTTGACATGCATTCTAAAGCGTTACAGGCCATTCACGCCATTTCGGTGTTAACACAGGTCAGACGTTAATCATCAAGCTAAATTTTTTATGGCCGGATGCCCTTCCTATCGCCAAGCAGAATGATAAATTATCCTGGATGATGATTATCCCCGAACGACAATAATTATTATTGTGTGCTTAACATCCTTGGTAAAGGTGCTGTAGCGAACGGTTTCAAAGTTGACACCAAATTTGATCGGTCATGAAGCCCCGTCTCTGGACTAAGAGTCCATGAGAGAATTTGTGAACTTTTTTAAACTCTTCCCAATTTCTTAGTAGTTTTAAATGACTGCCGCTGTGTCTCGCCTGCTGGCGCTGTCCGATGGAGGCGAGAATGTAGGCGCGTTCTCGATGGTCGATGCGCGGGTGCTCGGCCGGCGAGTTGAAGACGAACAACTGCCAGCAGAGCAGCCAAATCAGTGTCAGTCCGCCTGACAACAGAGCAGTGAGCAGTGTCAGTCCGCCTAACAACAGAGCAGTGTCAGTCCGCTGTGATAACGGAGCAGTGTCAGTCTGTCGTGACAACAGAGCAGTGTCGATCCTCTTGACAACAGAGCAGTGTCAGTCTGCCTGACAATAAACAACAGTGTCAGTCTGTCTAACCACAGACCAGTGTCAGTCCGCCTGACAACAGACCAGTGTCAGTTCACCTGACAGCAGACCAGTGTTAGTCCGCCTGATAACAAAAAACAGCCCGCCTGACAATAAACAACAGTGTCAGTCTGTCTAACAACAGACCAGTGTCAGTTCGCCTGATAACAGAGCAGTGTCAGTCCACCTGACAGCAGACCAGTGTTAGTCCGCCTGACAACAGAGCAGTGTCAGTTAGTCCGCCTGAGAACAAAAAACAGCCAACCTGACAACAACAATAGTCCGTCTGACAAAAAACAGCGTCAGACCGCCTGACAGCAAATAATGCCAGACCGCCTGACAACACACAACGTCAGTCAGCCTGAAAACAAACAACGTGAGACCACCTGAGAAAGACCTGCGTCAGTAACGACTGGTATTAAAGCCAAGTCGTCAATGAATGACTTATGACAAAGTCGCTCGAACTAACAACGGTGATTTTTCTCTTAAATTTTACGCAATAATTGTATGGATGTATTTATGATTTTTGAAAAAAAGGCTCGAGGATGCAGTAACTTATATCACAACGGTTCAGACACAAAAAATCTAAATCGGGTATAGATCTATTATGAGCAGGCTGCAAAATAATAAATAAAACCGAAGGCAAACAGAGCGGACTCTGCAAGATAACTCGAGGCGACAGAGCCAGTGACGCGACATGCGCAGTGATTGACCATCACGTGACGTGTGACGTGATTGTGACGTGCAAGTCTCGACGCGCCGCTATCATGATTGTCACGGCTTGTCGCAATTGCCCACAGAAATCTAAAGCGCAGAATGCGCATGCATTAGCTGCACAATGCTGCAAAAAGAAGGATCTTTTTACCAAAAACGGAAGTCGTTGTGAATTATGGGTTATCGTTGTTAATTGTTGTGATTGGATATGAAAGGGTCATGGCCCTGTCGATCAATTGTTGACGGTTGGTAATTGGTTTGGCCCGCGGGCCAAGCCCCGCCCCCGTTATCTCCATACGTGCCTCGATATACAGCATATGTAGCGACCCCCCTTGCAATTACCATCGCGTTGAACGTCAAACGGAAAATATGGAGGCGAGGCTGAAAATAGGAAACATACCATTTTTATTTTTATCTACTGTAGGCGTAATAGCATCGTTCGCAACATTTACTGGACCACGGGAACTCATGACATTGGTTTAGTGGCCAGCACTTCTCTGGGACTGGAGAACTGATGGCTTCCGTGTCGACTGATCTCTGTGTGAAAAAGGCTTCGGTGTGACTGAATACATAGAATTCCCTAATCTCGTTAAACTTTCAGAAGCAAAGTAGAAAGTTTATCAACATCCGACAGAGGTGTGGCCACCAGACACGAAGCCGTCATCATCTTGTGACCCTATTATGGAGGATATTGTGTGGCCGTCAATTATGTTACTTCGTTGCCATTGCAAATAATTTTTGTTCATTCATTCATTCATTCATTCATTCATTCATTCATTCATTCATTCATTCATTCATTCATTCAGTCTTTCATTTATTTATTCATTAATTTATTAGTAAAGAACATTTAAACACACAATAGCGTCAATGACAAAATAACATAGAAGACGCAACTGTATACGCAATTAACAAACTACGACGCTCCGCCATTAACGCGCTTCTAACATTACCGACTTAAATCGGCGTGACGAAATCTTTGAATGTCAGTCACTAGGTGCAACTTTTCCTCTTGTTGCACAGAGCAACATCCGCCTACCGAGATTCTGTCGTTTCTGTCTCTGTTTGAAGGGCCGACGGAGTGTGACGTTTCACGGAATACATAGAATTGCGTCGCGGAGCAAAGAGGGACAGAGCGTGGAAAGTATTATGCCGTGCGATCCGAGGTGGTAGAGAGAATCGGAGCCTCGTTTCTCGAGCCGCCGGACGAGAATGAGACGGATCGGATAACAGGATATGTGTGAGTGCGCTGCGAGGCGGAAGAGCACGATCGCGTCAACTCGAGTAGCGCCTGATGAGTCGGACGAGATCGGATTTAATGCTGGCGAGCGGTGAAGCGTTGGCCCGCATAATGTGTTTGCCACCAGTTTCGCGATCTTCAGCATGGGCGAAACGGCACAGCACGCGAGCATATAAGCGTCACGCTCGTGTTTTATCGTAATTACATCGGCGCTATTGCAATGCTTAAATGACAATACTGGCAAATTTGAAAACTTATTTCGTTAATTGCAAAACAAAACTTCGCTGAGCCGTTTTGTCGTCGTGTTGTTGATAAACTCGTATTTTGTTCAGCGAAACCTAAAATCAATCGTATGTTATTGCAGCTATGCGCGTTGCTCCAAAATGAAATAAATTCATCGTAAGGCAATCTCAAACGGTTGACCCAATTATTTACCATTAGCGTTCAAAAATTACCAGCGAACTAAAAATATTTCGATTACCGGTAATCTATTCTTAAATTATCGGTAAACTATGCTAATCTATGGCAATCTAACTACGCAAATTCCTAAACGGCAAACTATGGAACGATTCAAAATATTAAATAAAATTTCCAGATCGTGCTAGGATTCTGCATCGAAGTACTATCCGTCAAAAACAACGATGTTTTCAACAAAACTAGCCAGGTTGCTGTCATGACATGCATTTCAAGTGAATTTCATCCCAAAATCTACGCTTTTTATAAGAAAAAAACCAGGATAAATGACCGAATCGGTAATTTATTGTATATTACCGTAATCTAAAATAGATTGCCGTAAATTATCGATCTTAGATTACCATAAATTGCGGTAATCTAAAAACCCCTTCGAACGCTATCTACCATACATGTAATTACGTTTGATCAAAGAAACCCGCTTCCGCGCAGTGTTGTCACTATAGGCCTAGTAGTGGATGACGAGCCAGGATATGGATCTAGTTCACTCTCCCAAACAAACACTCCGTTCCATTTGAAAATTCTCTGAATATTTCCTCTAAAGGAAGCATTGCGCCAGATAATATAACATGATAGAATAATGATAATTATGTATTATTATCACTATAATAACAATGATACATATAATGTAAGATAATGCAATAATGTCAGGAAGAAAATCGGAGTAAATATGCGAGTTGTGTTGGCGCGTTCGTTTCGGTTTATAAAATTGTCTTGCCTTTAAAGAAAGACCTCTTCTTCAAAAATTCCAATATCAATCATGTACAGAATCTCAGCAGCAGCCACAGCAGTGTATCGGCCCTCATATCACCATCCTTGGTAATGTCAGTGTGCTCGCACTCAATGTGCCCTCCTGAACGAAGTAGGGTAGGCCTATACACAATACGAGAGATATCAAACCTATGTTTACGAAATTTGTTATTCGCAAACAATCTTATACCATTAAACACATTATTTGATTCTGAATCGCAAAAGAGAGCTCATGGGTTCACAAATTGCAATGAGAATCCAGATAAATTCGCGCCTGGCTAAAATCCACGTAGTAGATTTTGTAGTTGCGTGCGCAGTCAGGGCTCGTACCATAGACGTAGAAGACGAGGGGCCACCCGTTGTCGATGCCCGAGTCGCAGAGGAAGCCGGAGAGAAACAGCGCGATGATCGTACCCACGAACGTTCCTGTCAGCCAACAGTCGCTTTACACATTTAGGTCTAAAGCTGTTATGTAATTTACGTGGGCTGTAAAATGTGCTTTAGACAAGCTACAAACTGCTATATATACACGGGGCCTACACAAACTGCTACATATACACGGGACCTACACAAACTGCTACATATACACGGGACCTACACAAACTGCTACAT
>JAQIWG010010231.1:0-10125 GCA_034695025.1 Chamaedrilus cognettii
AGCGTTTCCATCCTGCAATCCTCTCATACCCCCCCCTCCACACCCCCCCCCCCTCCCTCCACCCTCCCATTCCTCCCCTCACACCGCTACCCCCCTATGCGTCCCGATATTCTTCGTCCTATATTCCCTCTGTCAATTCACGCCGGTGTCGCCTTCCCCGTACTCTCTGTTCTCTGTTGCGGCGGAAGCGAGCGAAAAATCTGGGAGCCATATACACGTACAGTCTCTCGTACTCATGACAGAGATTAAGGAGTTAACAGTATAGTCATCGAAATAGAGCTTTGTGCAACAGACAGACAGAAGGTGAGGATAGCCGCAAGATATTATGTTACAAAACCAAAAGCTACGATAATAAAGCTGTCAATAACCACACGGAACAACAACTAACATATTTTGAGGAACGTTCAATCAGTCAGTTTGTAGTTGCACATTATGCGAATTGTGCAAAAAGACTTTGATTATCTTAAATATCTTAAAAAAATTAAATGTCTCGAAAAGCGCGTTTCTGTTTTAAAATCTTTCGAATATTTTGTTTGGTATCCTTGAACAACTGTAGCCCCCCCCACTCCCCCACCCCTCCGGGTGTGTCCCGTTGTCCGTTCTGCTATACTCGGCGTCGTTTTGAAGCGAGGGAGACGAGCGCCGTAGCGCCGTCGTCGTCATTTAATTAATGGTTGCGAGTCGGCGCCAGCGGCGCGTCTATGTGGCGGTCTCGGCCTTCCATCGTCTCACCTCTTTGTCTGCGTGTCTGACTGCGCGCTTGTCCTCGTGGTAGACTATGTGCTTGTATGCGTGCTGTTTCACTCTGCACTTTTTGAGTGTTCTGTTATTTGCGTTCAGCGTTTGCTCGATATGTTTCAGTTCAGTAGCCTACGCTGCCTGTCGTCAAAATTGTTTTGATGCCTTGAAAACTTTTTAATTTTTGATATTAAATTTAAAGCTTAAATTACTATAGAACGGGCTTAAGCCTTATTTTAAATATTAATTGGCACTAGCGAGGAAAAAGTCTGCATGAAATATTATAATAAGACTTCTTCACAAATATTTGCAGTATGTGTGTTCAAGTCATTTGCTTCTTCTCACACTGTCGCGCCCATCTCTCACTACAATGATGTATGTGTGTCCCTTCCTGTCTGACTCATCGTTTTTCTCCATAACTCCTCTCCTCCTTCGACTCGGCTGCACACAGATAAAGCGCCTCGCTCCACGTCTAATTGACGAACGGCCTGTCCTCGATACGGAAGCCGCCGCCGCCGCCTCCTATCGCCCGCTGCCGCCGCTGCCGTCGCCGCGACGGTGGCGACGCCTAGGGAGTACGAAGGCGACTTGATAATGCCCGCAAGTCGCGCGCTAATCCCCGCCGCTCCACGCAAACACGTGACCGGGTCCGAGTGACCGACGGGCCGATTTTCCCCGGTAGTTATCTCTCGGTGCGCGGCGAGAGGCCGCGAGAATGAAATCTGCGCCAATCGCTCTTGGCTCTTGCCAATTTGCATACCGGATGGAGAGTTTCGCTGTTTTTAAAACTTAAATAAGTTGAGATTTTGATTAGGATCTAACCTTGCGTGAGGTTAGCAAGTTAGGGTTAGGGCTGCGTTATTATTTTGGGGCTAGGTAGAGGTTGATGTTCGCTTGGGACTGCTGATTTGGTTTTAAAATTTGCTCCAGCCGGTATGTACATTGGCAAGAGCCGAGGTGCACGGATTGGCGCAGATTCCATTTAGGAGCACGGCGGACGCTGTCAGCTGTGAGCCTTTGATTGATACGGACCGATGCTCGAATTGCAGTCGGAACGGGGATTAAAACGAAGTGGGGTCTGGAGAACTGTCGGGGGTCCGCAGGGCGGAGGGCTGGTTAGGATGTCAATAGAAACGCCCTGAGCCGCTAGAATTCGTGCGGCTTAGAATGGCGGTGTATCGTTGGAACTACATAGCAGCGATTAGGATTGAAATGGGCGACGAATAGAAATCGGCCAAGGACGGCGGTTATGGTACTGTCATGAACACACGAGCGCCGACTAAATGAATGACAGATGCGCCGTGCTTAATAATGCACTCGATCAGTTTATATTCGACTTAGAATATACACTTCGTTTTAAATCACATTATTAAGTGTTGTATGCCTGCGATTCTAACGCGAAACTAAAAGTCGCAGTTAATCTGCCATTATAATTATCGACATAAGTGATTTTCAAATAATTCTTAGTCTACATTTTCAGTTTCTACATTACACTGACATTAGATCTAGTTAGGCATCGTAAGTAAACCTCGGAGACAGCTAGTCGTGCTCATGTTCAAATTAAATCTAAGCAATTATTTCATTAAAAATTTTGTCGTCATATAAACGTCAGATAACTTTAGGGCTGGTTTTTCCAACACGGATTAAATGGTGATTTAGGATTTAGCGTATGCAAAATGGTGGATTAAATCTTGAATCACCATTAAATTCGTGATGGAAAAACCAGCCCTAGTGTTTAGCGTACATGCGCATGCCTCGTAGCGTTCATATGGAATCCTGCAAATCCATGACTTGGATTAGCATCATCAGCCTACTATGTCATTTTGATGAAGTTTCTGAAAAATCAACAATTGGCACGAAATGAGATTATCAGGGCAGGAGCGATCAAAAATTTTATGTCCGCCATATGGCTGTTGAAGTGTTGTTAATCATCGACGGGTGAAATCAAAGCCTTCTCTCTCATCAGGGGACAATGCTTTAACCTCCACAAGCTATTCACCATGACATCCCATCCCTCTAATATCTCATTCATGATATCCAAGCACCATGCTGTCCACATGACCGCAGCAGAGTTCAATATGCCTTTCCTCCCCTCTTCAGAATCCTCCTCCCTTTCCATCGCCACTCGAAACAAAGAACTTTAAACCGAGACTCGTTCTGTCCTATGACGAAAAGGTTTCTTTGTTCAGGAACGCGAGTGGCTGATTGGCTGCCGCGCTGACCAATCACAGTGGAGGCCGAATATTGATCAGAGGACACAGTTGATAGGTGGACAGAGGAAAGAAAAATTGAGAAACGCGAAATAGACTAAGCCGAGGTTCAAGGGCGCAATTCACGTTTTTAAAAAGGGGGCCTAACACGTATTTTCAGCATTTTTAGTTTTTTATGCAGTTGTTTTGATTATTGATAGAGAAAACATTTCAAATAGTCTATATGCCAATTTGTCCTAAATCAGCTTCACTTGAAAATTTTCTTTTGAATTTATGAACAACATTTTGATAAATCACGCACGCCTTCAAACCCGAAAAGTATTGGACTTTGCGGCATATTGCCCAACTTCAAAGTGCGGTGAACTTAACATATTTAGCTCTTATAGTGTCGACACTCGACAATAGCCTTTTAACTTGTCCCTAATTAAAGCTTAGGTCTCCATTTGACAAGAGACTTGAAACACCAGACTTTGACCAGATCATTTCCCCGTTTAGCCAACTTCCTTCAACGTGCCTTCACACGTTCAGCCCGCTGCGAACAACAGCTAATGTCAGCAACGCTGCTAAGTCAGTGCAGAGCTCCGCTGCAGCTCCGCTGCAGCCAATGTCCAGACTACAGAGGAGTCACCGTCTCAGTCTCGGGAACAAAGAACTGAACGCTGCGCGGTCAAGGCTGTACGCTTGTGTCAACGTGCGCGTGCCACGCTGTGTACGTGTCGATTTATGTATGCAGTCTGGTTATATATTCTGTCTGGTTTTTTGTCGACTTGGTGGCATTAATCATTGAAGCAAAAGCGCAAATTAGAGCTTTGATCGAATCTAAATTGAAAATAAGTACAGAGTAGAGAACTACATCGTTTATACTGCATATATGACATTCAGAAGTGTCGTTAACTTAACAGAGATGTCTTCCGCTTCAGCATAGATTATTACTTTTAAGCTATCGGCATTAGCTTCCGCATGGAATATTTTTTTTCTGGTTGAGACAAAATATATCTATTTTACATACACCTCTACAAAATACATAATATTCACGATGTATTTATACAGCATAGATAGCAGCCATAAATCGAAACAGTAACCTATATTGATGCCGTCAAAATTTATGCGAATCGAAAATAATTTGCTGATGCCAAATTATTTTCTCGCCATGTAATTTTTTTAAAGCCAAAAAGCATAATGATGGGTAATAAGGGAAATATCTCATCCATGCAACTTACACCGTTTTGTATTTATATATTTTAGACTTCACTGACTTCGAGCTTAATTGCTTCATGTCCGCGGGCACGCTGCACTCTCCCTATACAAACACCGAAGCCAAGTTGTCAACACGTGTTGCCATTTACGCCTACAGCCAACGGCGTCCCAGTCACCCTTGAGTAGCCCCATTTCCACCGATTGGCTGTTAATTCTGCCCGATTCGCTCAAGTTACACCCCCCCATCGCGCCATTCAGTGGCCACTGAATCAACCGAGGCATAATTGCAGCGAGATTAATACGCGGCGTTGCGCCGCCAGGAGTCGATGGGCGCTAGATGGCGAGAGACGAGTCTGACCGCTAGCGCCATCGCGCAGCGGACATCGAACAAACACCCGCTTTCTGCATCGAGCGCACTGGCGTAAGGAATCGGTGCCGAGGGGACGCGCCCCCCACCCCCCTCCATTATTTGGAGAAGAGGGAACGCAGTGGGACAGTCAGCATTTGATGAAGAGTCAATAGCCATGTTTCAATGTCTGAGGGATAAACGGCGCTTTGTTAAAACCAGCGTTCGTAGGGTTTAATACAGGCCTACAAAGTAGCAAGTTAGGCTTTTGCACTTCCGTTCGCAAGCTCACAAAAGGAAGATAAGGGGTTTATAGATACGAGACACGTCGTATACTATTGCATGCACAACCAGTATCTATCTCAAATATGCATGGTCAAACGCCACTGAAATCTACAGTGTCAGGTGATTGTAAACATACAAGTATGCTTGTGAATAGGTCTAGTTTTGTCGCATGACTTTATGTCCCCTCTCCCTTTCGTGAGCTAGCCAAAGGAAACATAATATTGACCCTGATTTGGACAAAGCACGTTTTATCCCTCCCCAGACATTGAAACATGATTGCGCCACCAGCCGAGCGTGTATGCCCCCGGGACACGCGGCGCTGATTGCTCCCTTAATTTAGCGACGGGTCGCATGCTTGACTACTCGCCTCCAATGGAAGGCTGTCCCGCTAGCCCCTCCCTCCCCTCCCCCCCCCCCCTCCCACCCCCCACCTCCCCCGGGAGAATAACGCGTTCTTTCGGGGAAGCCGGGAGGATTGCGTTACACTCCACCCTAGCTCCCCTCCCTCCCCGCTGCGCAGATTCGTGTACAATTTTGGAGCGGACGCGGGATTAATTTACGATAATCGCGGAAAGCAACACAACGTCCGTGAGGGGGGAGGGGGATGGTGGGGGGGGGATAGGGTAGGGGATGGGTAGGGAGGGAGGTGGCGCGGGCGGTGCGCTGATCTGTCAGGCGTAATTGAAAGCGATGCGAGACTTTGATGCGCGCAGCGATGCGTGTGCGAGTGCGTGATGCGTGCTCCCTGCGTGGTTACGTAGAGGCTACAAAATCTAGTCGAACGCCGTTGGCGGGGTGTTTTCGCGCGTTTGACAGAATATTAGCAACGGCTCGCGTGACAGAACAAGTGTCCTTCATACAGGCACAAAATCAGGTAAACTCACGACTATTAATATTCAATTGTGACGCACGAACAGGCATGCGCCAATCAAATAATTCCATTCTTCGCTGTAAACGCGAAGAGATTCCAAATCAAATCGTTATATTTCATGGAATAATAACAAAGAGAAGATGAGAATCACAAATAGTCACGCGTGCGCTATTCACTGAGCGAAGTCATAGTTTAAGTCAATGATAAATTGTCGCACGCGTGCAATAGCCATCGTTTCTTTTAGAAAGTTATCGATATAATTTAGCATAATTTGATTAGGCTAAATTCGAAAAATATTACCGTAAAAATTCTAATATGCCTTCTAATATATCGTAGAAATTCCAAGCAAGTTTATGTAAAATTTGACGCAGACAATAGTCAATGGCTGTAAATATACTTGGACTGAAATCACAATAACAGCAGCAGCGCTCACGTTTCCTGCTGCTGTTGCTGCTGTGGCAGCCTGAGTTCCCTCAGGGCGGGCAGGTCGCACGCTCTTCCTTCCTCCACGATCTGCGTCCCCTCCCGAGCGTACATGTGGAAGAGAAAACTGGCAAAGACGCTGTCCGTCTGGGCCGCCACTTGCTCCTCAGTGTCCCGCCGGGCCGCCAGTCCCCCCTGCGGCAGGGAGTCCCGGACCCGCAGGCGAAGTGGGGGAGTCCTGGGGCGCTCAAACTTCATTGCGTTGACGTTTGGGGAAAGGGGTGTAATGTTGTGATGAATACTTCGGCTTGAGTGGCTTATTCATATACACCTGTATGTTTATCTCTTCGCTTCATCAAACAGTCGTGTAGATTTCTCCATGCGTGTCATTTGCCGTCTGAGCGTCTGTCGGTCTACCTGAAATTAAATAGCATGCAATCATTGAATGTTAGAATGAAAAAAACGAGGAATTTCGTGTTGCATTTATGGACAATGTCTACAATAATCATGTGGTAAGCAAAGAAGCATCAAGTAATCTTGAATTAATGCACGGTGAACGCGAGTATAAAGGAAAAGCCTTCTGCAAAGTCGCTATCGTGGCTTGCCAGCAGAATAACCGCTAGCAAATGACGTGCCTTTCTAAGTTTTAGCATACTAGCTCTGCAAGTAAAATCTCTACACTGACTCGCGAAGCTGGTCACTGAGCTCATACGGTGATGGATTAATTAGCGAATTGGATGTGACAGCCTCGCCACACGGCGTAAATAAGTTATTATGTAGTCGACAGAATCTCAGGCGCAGCGGGAATTCAAGGGTCCTTCTCAATATTTTCTAGTTTTCGTACGCACAAAGTCACACTCGTCAGCGCTTGTGACCAATCTATATCGATAAAGCGGTGACCCATATTAAATTTGCAAGTACGTAACAGCACTTGTAACGCCCCGAAACTATGTCATTCAAACGGAGATGGAAAAAACGGAATTGCTTGAAACCGTATATCTGTGAATTTTTTTTGTTCAAACTATCTATTTACAACCGAGCATCTGCTGCTATAAATATGATTACTATTCGTACCAAACAAAATTGTGGGATAAAAATAAATAAACTCTTGTCACGTGTGTGCTATTATTATGTATGTCTAAGCAACGCACATTGCACAAAACTTAATAAATCAGTCAGAATTGTGACACCATATTCCCTTAATGGGTCAACTGATGGCTACATCGAGAGTCCTCCCGTTCAGTCGCTCCAAGTCGGCGAACGTTCGTAGGATAATTTCCGGTTTTCACCGGTCGACCGTCGGGAACGGTTTCGCCATCTGACGAGCGACGTCTCCCGTCTGACAAGGGCATAACCTCTCTGTCCTCACAGCCGGGGGCGCATTTTGCTCGCCCTGGATAGGGCCTAGTCTTACAGCTGATCGCACCAATAGCTGGACGGATACAGAATCTGGACGTCTACTTTGTTACAAATAAGCCGATTCGATTTAAGTTTTCTGGAGACCTGCTCCAGGAGACTGTATACAGATTCCGAGCTTCCGTTGTTCTCACAATAGCAGTGCATCAGTCTCAATCTTCCTATGGAATGAGTGCATAGTTGCGCATGCTTCGTCATATTTATTTAGAGTAGTCCGCTACACAATCAAATACAAGGCAGGTATTTTTGTTTATTAGGCATCAACACTCTCTCAATAGTGATTCGAAAATTTTCCAAATGTCTACGATCATGCCTATCATTATATCGGCGCAATACTTCGCTGAGAAGAATTTGATTTAGAGCTGAAGAATTTGTTTCGGGCGCTGCGATTGATCAATGAAACTAATAGATTGGTTTTAAAAGCGTGATTTCTAGTTTCATCTTAAATACTGCAAGCAGGGGCCATGCGTGACAGTGAGACAGGAACAAATAAATAACCCTATTCGTCAAATTGGTCACAGCGATATTCCCGCAACAATTAAACTGCATCGCCTTCCATTTTCACGCCCAATCATCCCTCGGCGTACGATTTCGTTACACCGCGCCACACGTCCCAGTCCTCGCGCATTGATACGAGCATTAATGATTGTTTGCGGCAGCACACTGATCAAAACGACACACACGCGGGCACTGATGGATCGGACCCAGGGGTCAAGAGTAATGACCAATCCCGCGCTCTTGACCGCCGTCCAGCTCACGACCCAACAAATGATGATGACGACCGGGACTCGAGGCCTTCTGAAAGATATCGCACGCCTAGATCACACCCACGCTAAATCATTAGCGTAATGAATCTGACAAATCCGCGTGATTGATGATTGGTCAGTGGGGGAATAGGGTGGGTCGGGTCAGCTCTGAATGTCCCGTAGGGTCAGGCCTTGTAATCTGATCGGTATCTACATGCGTGGATCAAATATAGGGAATACACGTGCACTGTGTGCCTGAGGGGCAATATTGCCGGTATGCCTATCGGCTAACAGAGAAGCAAAGAGATGAAAGAGATGATAACGAATTGAAAAATTCAATTATTTGATATTATCTGTAAATAATCAATCGTGTTGAAGTCAAAAGCCCCATAAATAAGATACACATAACATAACAACATAAAGAGTAGGCCATTGTTGTCAATTATTCGTGTTCATCGATTAGCCTATGCAGTTCGATAATTAATCAATCGAGGTGAGGGCCTTTCCTGTAGGTCCTTCACAAACGAGTTGTGCAATATTCAAATGAAGGGCCTGGACCGACTTATATGGATAATGTACAATGATTCAAAGAATGAAAATAGTATGCAAGCTACATGTATGATTAAATCTCATGATGAAAAAAACATATACAAAATTAAGCATTGAGATTTTACAGCCGAATTCCGTGATCAAATTATTGACGGTACGTAACGCGCAGGTCAGAGTTACATTTCATTTTCACAGTCAAATTTCCAGCTAGGTTTCCAACAATAAAAAAGAACTATTGTATAATATTGCACTGCATTAACACGCGTGTTCCCGGAACACGATGCAAACATCAGGCGTATTCTCGTTGTGATTGGTCAGCACGTTTTATAATAGAATTATCTTTTTAGACTCTTTGGAATCGATGTTCGGAACGCGCCGACGAATAATTGTCATTAGGGTATAGCGCGTTCACCGTCGGATTCCGGGATCATGGCTGGGAATCCGACGTTGACCAAGTAATGCAGGCTAACTTCGGCGTTATCGTATTTTAACGCGTATTGCGCGAAACCGCGAGCGTGCACAATGTCGTGTGCATGTCAATCCCAATCAACCCCAGTACTTGTATAACTTTCACGGTGGCTGAAATTTCAAACGATCCAATTTCAATATAAAACCAAATATCTATCATCAGTCAGTGTGTACTGATGATAGGCCCAATCACAGTAGGCGTACGTATCTTTATTACATTACACAATGCGTTCATAGTTGTTTTACAATAGTAACATCTTCCGAAAATCATTAGGTTAGCGTTATAAGGTTTTAATTGCGAACACGTCGTCTTCGGATGTCAATTAACCTGCATTGACTTATTATATATGTATTTGACACAAGAGCTCAAGAGTTCTTCGTTATTTCAACTCGCTTTCATGTTATCTTACAAATCTAATCTGTTTCATACTACTGTACGTTACAGTGAATCAAAATTCGCTTACCTGAGTTACGACATAATCCAGACGGAAATATCTTCCTTAGCTTTTATTCTCACCCTCCAGCAATATCACCCCAGACTATCCAAAGCGCCGACTCTTAACTAAACGCACGAACTGCCGTTATTCGACTTCGAAATCTAATTCCGGCGCGTTCTACGCCCAATCGGATCGGCGCCTGTGGCGGTATGATGTCGATCGACGCGACCAATCTTTGTTTTATACAACAACCACACGTGTTGCCACCGCCACCACACAGCCCGCAGCAGTCTCCAGCCAATAATCGTGTCATTAACCAGGCCACCGACTCGGCGCCAATTGGATGCCTGATGCTTTCCTCTTCCACCCCTTCCCCCCGGTCCATCACCCCACTCTCCCGCTCCCCTCGAACGGCCCCCCCCCCCCCCCCCCCGCCCCC
>JAQIWG010010232.1:0-10125 GCA_034695025.1 Chamaedrilus cognettii
GAGACGGTGTTGACCCCAGGTCAACACTAACTCAACTCTAACTCAATCCTAACACCGTGGACTTGAAATGACCCATTGTGTCCGTTTAATAGCAAGGTAGCCTCTATTTGTCCTTTTTACGGCGTGCGCCGATAGGCGAACGCCGTATTTTTTCGGCCCGGTACCTTAATTTATATATTTATTATTTTATTATTATTTTTTCTTACGGATCTTTGGGGCATTCCCGGAGACTTGCCTCCTGACCTATAAGTTTAGAATAAGGGTCAAAACATTTTTGCCGTCAATGAAAATGTTTCCAGCGAAAAAAAATCATTGTAAACATTGTGGGGGTGCCCGGAGGGCGCACTTTTGCATGAATGGCGACAACTTTTTTGCTATCAGTCCGATTTGCACGCTTTTTGCACCAGATTGCTCCACTTACTACTTACTAAAAAAGGCCGTATACATGTTTTAACAAAATACTGATATATAAGATGGGCGAACGGTTTTTATAAAAGTTGGGGGGGCCAAAACCATTGCGCCACAATAACTCAGCCACCACTGAACTGATGTTGACCATTTTTCAGGGAACATGCGGACTACGCCCGGATTATACAGCTTCGCTTGGATTTTGAAAAATATGAACGGTGCCCCCGGGAGCCCCCCCCCAGATTTTGAAATTTTTTAATTCATGTAATCGTGGGTAACAACCTCGAGCGCTACAATAATGAAACCAGGGGCGAAATATATCGAATCTAAATATATAACGAAATATATATAAGCCAGGAATGCCATTGGGCATTCCTGGCTTAATAATTCATTTCAAAATGTTAAGTAGGCCTTTAGGGGGCCATATCATGCACTTTTACAATAGAGATAACTTTTTATTATCGGTCTGATTTGCAAGATTTTCCACTGTTGTGTGGCACTTGGTCGGGGCTCAAAATTGCCCTATATGTTTTAACAAAATATTGACACAGGAGATGGTCGATCGGTTTCGTGGCGGCCTGTGCGCACGCCGTTTATGCACGGGTACTGTGCTTCAGTCTAGTTGTAGGCATAGCTCGTTTTAAACAGAATTAATGTTGCCTAATTAAGTCAGCTCCAGAGCAGGATTAATTGAAGAAATCATGATTATGATCCAACAGCCTAAACCCAAATCGACTTAGTTACCCTTAATTATTTTGTGAGTAGGGAGTCTTAATTTTTTGTGCTTTAAATTTTTGCAACACGTTAAGTTGAATCCAATGACATTACAGATTGTGCAATTCCAAGTAGCCAACACATCCGTTGGTGACGGTTAGTTTAAATAAAAAATGTCATAGTATAATGGGAGACTATAATCAGCTTACAGTAAATTTTTATGCCTAGCAACAAAGGAATTGTAGATTAAACAATATTACTATAGTGAGCCGGCATGTGCTAAACTAGCTTTTAGAACCATTATTGTCAAAAAATAGAAGCACTGCTGCGATCTTGAAATATAGCTACATGATTATTTGATGACGAATGGCATAACTTTAATTTATTTTCACTGGTTTAGAGATTTGCATTAACATATTATTTTTAAACTTTGCTTGTATGTCCAACAAAGTGACTATATTACAACATTTTGCTTCAAGCAACAACCACAAACGCACACAGATCAGGCACAACCGCCGACTTTGTAATGAAACAAAAATCTGAGCGTTTCACGCCATCGCCGCTTGTCCACATCGTCCACAAATCGTCATGTGACTTCAGCGTCAATTTTGAATGATGTTCTTCTACCACGGAACAAATGCGTCCGTCGGTTCTGTTCTATGACATCCACCATAAACCCAAGCCAGTCCCCAGGGGGTATGAGGGCGAGGGGGCGCTCAGTGGTAGCCGAGGCTCTCGATGATCTGCTGATAGGGGGCAACCTTGGGTGCGGCGGCCTTCTTGGCGGCCTCCATCAGTTTCTGAAACGAAAAATAGCAAGCGCATTTAGTAAAGAGCCCTGAGTGACAATCGAATGAAGCAGACAAAATATGCGCAACAAATGAATAGCAAAAAATTGTTCCATCCAAACTGTATTATTAAACAGAGTCGCGGAAGATGTTCATTGCAGGTCAGTCAGTGTCTGGTGTGGATAAGAAGTGCAACACAAAGCAAAAATATTCCAAATCTTGCAACTACGCGTACTGGAAAAACTTGGATGTATCGATACACATTGGCTGCGACATTAACACAAACGACAAAATTTGTGAAACCATAATTACACACTATCTTGTCATATATCGTCACGTTTTACTTTCTCTGTCTTTGTCGGTCAAGTAGAAGTTAAAACAGCTCATGTCAACAGCAAAAATCACAAAAAAACTTCTTTTTTTATTCGCCGTGGCGCGCGACTCACCGTCCTGACGACCTTGCGCTTGTAGTACGCCGACGACTTCAGCTTGCGGCGCTTCTCAAGCGTCGCTACGACACCCTGGTACCTCCATCCCACCTCATGCGCAAGGCGGCTCAGCTGGCAGTACTTGCGGCGCGGCTTGAGGCGCAGCACGCGCAGGGCAGAGGGCACCACGAGGCGCTTCTGCTTGTCGTACGGAGGAGGGATGCCCTCGTAGACCTTGAGGAGATCAAGGGCCTTCTTGCCGCGATAGAGCTTGTGCGGCAGCATGCCTGCAGCAAGATCGATTGTCTTACTTTAACTGCATCCTTTTATTACAAGGAAAAGGCCGATTCGGGTATATGGCAATCTGCTCATGACTACATTTTACATGCAATTAAAGCACGCATTTATCCCTATTAGAATAAAGTATCCATGAAGCATCTCAGAGTATTACTCGTCTTGTATCAACGTTTATATTAATCCTCATTTCACGACGAGAGCAGAATCACCAATACAATTTAAATCAATAAATCACAGAAAAAGAAAACATCGTTTTTTGCTGTAGTTTAGCGACCGGGTGGATCACAAAGACAGTCTGATTTTGTGCAAGGGAGCCCGCTCAGAACCTCTCCCCTTCTTTAGTGGCCTTTTACAACTCGCCTGGGGAGCTCTGGGCTGCAAGCCAACCAAATCTTTGTTCCCCGGCGTGCTGTATCAATGCATTTATGCAATGTACATAAGCCCTTATGTTCCAAAGACGATACTGAAACAATAACAAAGACCAACAGCACGAAATTGATAAAAAAAACATAAAAATTTATCAAGCGCTCTGAAATGTCAAAAATCAAAAGATTGGTCCCCGTAAAAAACAGAACAGAAGAAGAGACCTCTGATGGTGCGCCAGAAGATCTTGCTGGGCGCGCGGAAGTGGAAGGGACCGCGCGCCGGATTAGTGCTGTGGCGCTTCTTGAGGAAGTCCAGGTACTTCACTGGCAGACACATTGACAGTGGTATTCTATATTTTATCGATTATCATTATGTAGGAATATCTTCACGACATTATTATAATAGGGCTATGCCGAACTGTAATCAACGACTTACAGATCGAGATCGCTTCAAAATTTAGGATAGCATTTCATATTTGCGCCATACAGTAAAAGATACTCTATCAATGAGGATGAGATAGTGGTACGGGGATTTTTTTTTGCATTAATTACTAGCACAAGCCAACTAGCACACCGAGTTGCTGCAACACGACGAAAACAATACAGCCACGCTCATAGAACACAAGCGTGTACATTCTATGCACACAATTTTCAAGCACAGCAGTAACCGGAATGGGAGCATTTGAAGTTTAAGGACCCCTTGTATTAACGAAAACAAATGCAGTCCGGGTCTGCGTGGGAGAGCTGACACAGAACCGCTACCCCTTCTTTAGTCGCCTTTTGCGACTCTCCCGGGGAGCTCTGGGCTGCAAGCCAATCCTTTGTTTCCGGAGAAAATGACTTACGCTTGTTGCGGTAGAAGTTGCCAGAAATATTGATTCCTTCACATCTCACGACGATGACCTTCTGACCTGAAAAGCAAGTTGATCACGCAATTCAAACACTGAATAGCCTTTTAAAAATCTCAGCCTCTGCTTTCTCCTGACAACACTGCACTAAAAGATCATTGTCTTGTTTAGACATTATAATATCGCTGAATTTGTAACGAAGTTCTATTCAATTTCTAGTAAAGCATAGTGACTGAACTGTAGAAGTAGGATGTGAGGTAGAAATTAAAGCAGCAAGGCCTCAGTAGAAATGAAAATCATCAGAGCGTGACGCTCAAACAATGTAGGTAAGTATTGTCATTAATCATCATCGGTCAATGCTGCCGCAAAATCGTGTAATCTGACAGCAGAAATACAATTCCATTCGCTTAAACACACGCAAGATAAGATGCAGCATGAATAAAATGCCATTTAATGAGAATCTATTTGTAGGCGGTTGACAGTCAACAACATTCAATTAAATAAATTAAGGTAATAGAAATTAATGGCGGTTTTTCAGGAAGGGTAACAACATCGCAATATGACCTATATATATATATAGAACATTAAATTAGAATTGGAGCTGCAATAGAATTCGAGATGTGTTCGGGTTAGGACTAGCAACCCGCTTAATAATAAAACAGAGGTTTATTTAATCCAAGGAGGATACCTTGCAGAAGAGTCTTGGCAACGATGGCGGAGAGTCGCCCAAGAAGGTGACCCCTCGCATCGATCAGCAGTGGCTACGCATAAAACAACATAAAAATACATAAAAATACATGACTGCAACAGCGACACATTTAGAGATATAAAACATTGCGATTCAAAAACCAGTAGATTCCAATCATGAAATAATCTTACAAAATCAACGCACCATACATGCTGTCACTCACACATTCTTCATGCTGCAAAAATTGACAGCCATTTGATGGATTTAACCGGATAAAAACAAAGCCTAACACACGACCGGTACCTGAAGCCACGCCAAAAAAGAATTACTGTTATCTTTCAGTTTATACTAAACAAGTACGATAGAATACGGTGGTTCAATGTAATTAGTACGCTGACGTCAGGCATAAATAGCGTCGATATAGTTATGTGGGCACAAAAAATATTAGGCTGAATTAGGCAAAATAATGGGAAAGAACGCAGCAAACCTGTCTCTTAAGCCCCATTTTGACGGAATATCAAACAAAAAGGAACTTTAACAAGCGTTGCTAAAGCTCGCCATTTAGTTTGATCAAATTCAAAATGTCCACTTTTTCTTTTTTACCAAGATGCTAAGTTCATAAAAATGTCAAATAACATTGGATATCAGCACTTTTCTTTATTGCTGCACACATCAATAGTTGAAAACAAACCAACGACGTGATTTATTTTAAACGCTATTAATATTAATACTCCAGAAAGCTTACAATTTGTATTTGAAGTATTTTAGTTAAATAGGCCTAAATTATTTGACTATATGCGAAAATATTCGAATAGGCTGTCAATAAGCCCGTCCCTAATATCACAGTCAAATGTCAAGGTCGAAGGATCTTTAAAGTTTAGACGCGTTATTTTGACTTCTATTTTTGAGTTTCTCGGGCCCTAACAGGATGTCCGGCTTGTTAGGCAGGCCCCTAGTGGCATTGAAGGTGCGTATTGTTGTTACAAATAATTGTCATCACTCCATGACAGAGCAATTGGATTGTCAATATTATGTCGGATCACAGATTTGTCCTGTAACTAGATCCAATATTTCATTTGTCTAGTACTGTAGCCTGCAATGTATAGTCTTTGAGCTAAATTGTGATTATAATTTATACAAATTCATGAGAGCTGATTTTATCATTTAATAGTAATTGGTACTTTCAACGAAACAATCTGGAATATTCAACAACGATATTGCCACACGAACCTACAATACTTACCGGTTGCTGATCACCTAGTTGTGAGGGCCACCTAAAGAAACCTCAGAATTTATATATATTTTTTTATAGAATCAGTTCCCTTGTTCCCTTTCATGTGTATGTTTCATGATCTGGCTTAAGGTCTGCTAGGCCTACGATCAGCTTGAAATGAGAATTTAAAGAAATTAGAATTTTCTATATTTTTCAGAGATTTTCGACGGCCACTGTTTGCAGACGCTTTGCTCACGTTTCAGGTCTTAACGTAAGTTTTACTTTTCAAAATATATTTAATGCAGTCAATATATTAATACAGTGCTCGCTTTCGAACATTGTCCTACTTAAATTTTTCTAATATGTAAATTGTGTGGTGACTAATTATGCCAATTTTTGTTATTTATGACATTGAGCACGGTTTAAATATAATGCGATAAATTTCTTGAGTGAAATTGTCACTTTATTTAGTCATCATTTGTCTCGGTCTGTGTTGTAAAATCAATGGATCTACTATAGAAATGTGCAATTTATTTGTCTTTGTTCTACCGCAGGATGTAGTTATCGTCAGCGTGGCTCGCACGCCCGTTGGCTCTTTCCTCGGCTCTCTATCGTCAGTGCCGGCGCCTCGGCTCGGAGCCATCGCCATTCAGGCGGCCATTGAGCGAGCCGGTGAGAAAGTAAAATGAATAATAATTTTTGGACCTGTAGATCTAGTGTTCAAGATTTTATATCGTGTGTTGAGAAGCAGTGAAGCTGCTGAATACATGTTTTTGTTTCATTTTATTTGTTCAGAGAAGAAGGTTGTCGTAATTATAGTAATAATAACAATAGTAATGATAGGTGAATAAATAGGCTGCTAATGTGAACAAAATATTTAGAGCTATTTTGAATTTGTTATATGTCACTCGGAAACGCAATTTCAGGGGCAACTAAAAAAAGGAGAAAATAATTATAGTATAATTTTTAGTCATTTTCTACTGTTTTTTTCTTCCTTTTTTTCTTTCTGTTTTGGAGAAGAGCAGAAATAAACAACGATGATATAAATGTTTGTTTATTTAATTTTATTTGATTGCTTTTAATAAATAAAAATTCTGTGTGCAGGAATAGCGAAGGAGGAGGTGAAGGAGGTCTACATGGGTCATGTGTGTCAGGGTGGGGCGGGGCAGAGCCCAGCGCGACAGGCGGCCATATTTGCCGGTTAGAATTGGACGACATTATGACAATTTGCATGTATGAAGTGTGACTGCCATTAATGAAATGGTAAAGACTAGCGGAATTAATTTGTTTTTAAATTCTATCGTTTGCTGCTTGTCTTGACAAATTGACACTGCAGTCTTGATGAGCTATGTGTTGTTTTTGCTTCCGTTGATACTTGTGGTTAGGTTCAGAGGTTGGGTTTAGTTTTTGAGCTAAGTGTTTGCTTTTGAGTTTTACCTTTGATAGAAATCGTTGTGCATCTTTTAATTAAAAGTTACGATTTATTTTTGCTGTGTTTTAGTCTCTTAGTGACTCTGAGGTTTTAATACTTTACATTATGGTGCAGTTCTATTTTTGACAACACGAGGCGAAAGATGCGAGTAATGTATTTTTAGGTTTGCCGGAGACAACGGAGGCTACTACCATCAACAAGGTTTGTGCATCAGGGATGAAGTCCATCATGCTCGCTGCGCAGTCCCTCATGTGTGGACACCAGGTATTTAAATTAATTGATTATCTAAATTAGTTAATTATTAATTTTAATGTAAACTCTAAAGAATGCTCTATATGGCGATGGATTCAATCTAGTTTTCTTTCAGTTTATTAAAAACACAACTTGCGTGTTTTATTGACTTAGTCATGTATTTGTATTTGATCATGGCGATACATTTAATACGCTATTTGGGAACCATGGTTAATGCCTGTTCTGGATCCTATCAGAATTCACTTTAAATTAACCAAAAGATTTATTTTTCATCAGTTAGTTAAGTTTTTTGTCATATCAATCCTGCCAGCTGACCCTTCGGTTGCACTGGAATATATTAAATTTGTTTGCTCTGTCCATCGCCACAGAACCAGTTTAACAGCTAAACTCATTAGGGCAAATGATCATTAATAGATTCGACAATGTTTTTGCCAAATAGATTTTTTTTTTGCCAGCTGCCAAAACATTCAATTTGGGCATTTGGCAGATCAGGCCCTGGCTTTGGTCCATATAGTACATTATCCTTTTGTTATAATAGTAAATAATCCTTTAGTTCTGGGATTGAGGATTATAAATAGAAAGGCTGATTTGTGTTCAGGACGTGATGGTGGCGGGGGGCATGGAGAGTATGTCCAACGTGCCATACTACATGTTTAGAGGCGACACACCGTACGGAGGTGTCACGCTTCACGTACGAAGTTTTGCTATACATTCTTGTTTCATCTTCTTTTGTTTTTCTTTTCTTGCAGAGCTCTCATTCATCTTTATGTGTTTCCCAGTGTTAATTTAGTGAATGTATTTTGTATTAAAAGAAGGATGCAATACGTGATGTTGATTTGGATGACTTGAAGCGGATGCTAATTCATTTTGCGAGCGTTTATTGCATTTAAATAATTTTTGTTTGTGGAATGAGTTAAAAAACTTTTGTTGTGATTTTTTATTCACGCAAATGGCTCTTTTTACTCTCCAGGATGGAATAGTGTTCGATGGCCTGACAGACGTCTACAACAAGTTTCATATGGTAGGCGCAAAGAGATTATTGCTAATTTTTTTTCACATTTGTGTTTGCGATTAGAAATTAAAATATTTTTTGTATCACAGGTAATGTTGTTATACTTTACTTGCTTGCTAAACAGATAAGGTATTGGTGATATACTATTTATTGTTATATTTACTATTTATATGTCAATTTGTTTAGCGGAATGCCGTGCAATACATCAGCTATGAGAAGATCACAGATGTGTGATTCTTTAACGTCAAACGATAATTATATCAAGACGATTATTAAGGCAATGCTTTGCGTCAGAACGATGATTATTTCTGTATATTGCAGTTCTTTTATTTCTCAAATTGCTGTTGATTCCCCCTGTATTTCTGTTGGGCGCGGAGCATTTATGTTTGTTCCCTGTTCGTGCAGGGTATGTGTGCAGAGAATATCGCCAAGGTGATGAAGATCACAAGAGAGGATCAGGACGCGTTTGCCGAGTCAAGCTACCGACGCAGCCAGGCCGCCGGGGAAGCCGGCGTCTTCAAGGCACAAATTGTACCCGTCACCGTTAAGCCTAAGAAAGGTAGCGGAACCTTGCCTGCTTGTTTTTCGTATCAAGGAAGGTATGAATAGTTGTGTGTCGCAGTTGAGGAGCGCGCAATTGCAAGTCAGCACAGTAATATTTATGCCTATTACATTCTCTTTTGGCTGTCAACGCAGGAGAAAGAGTACTCATGTATCATGTTTATGAAATGGGAAAAGAATCGTGCGTAATACTTTGCTTTCATTGAAGATTTGAAGTTCGAACCTAAGAAAATATTCAGTTCTTCGCGCATTAAAGTGGTTGCGATGTTAATAGTTGTATAAAATATTCAGCCCAACTGACCAGTGACCTTCATGGTTGCATCATTTGATGATATTAGAAACTGGCGTTAAGCTTGCAATCATTCTACCAATGCTCATTTTTGTGTGGATGTTGTGTTGAAGGGAAGGAGACAGTGGTGACAGAGGATGAGGAGTACAAGAGGATCAATTTTGAGAAGCTCCGCACTCTGAAGCCGGCCTTTCAGAAGGATGGTTAGACTGCCAATGCTGCAATGCTTCACTGCGCTTAGGGCCAGTTGCATCAATGACTGTCTACATTTTGATGTAGATCTGAATTTTGATCAGCCAATTTCTGCGCATTAACATTAGATCTATACGTCTAATTTATGATCTATGCTCTCTAATTGGTTGAATCATAATTTTTGTTCTTCATTTACGTAAAAAATGTAACAATTGCGTAGCAAACGAGCGATTAGAATATCAATGTTCATTTGTTCTATTAAATTGCTATTGTCATTGGCCTGCAATTGGAATTAATAATTATGCGCATATATACATGTAATTATATTGCATTGTATGTATAAGTATTGATTTGTGTAATGTATGTGAGTAAGTTAAATGGTAAAAATGAGCCAATGCTGCAACGACTGTCGCAGGGACTGTAACGGCCGGTAACGCGAGCACGCTCAACGACGGCGCGTGCGCGGTAGTGCTGATGACTGCACAGGCCGCGCAGAGACTCAAGGCCAAGCCACTCGCTCGAATACGCGGTATTTATGCATAGCCGCTGGTATTTATGCACAGCCGCTGGTATTTATGCATAGCCGCTGGTATTTATGCATAGCCGCTGGTATTTATGCATAGCCGCTGGTATTTATG
>JAQIWG010010233.1:0-10125 GCA_034695025.1 Chamaedrilus cognettii
CAACATGACATGCACGGATGTATAGATTAGCCACTTATTTTTGAGCTGCGACCGTCCTGTTATTCATGCAGGTGTGGGGGGAGATTTATATACTTGGTTTGGAGAGGGGCTGCCAGGGATATCGCTTGTTCAAGGCTAAAGCAATTAGGTCCGCTGTATTTTATTTGAAAATTTTAATTGATTGGGGGTTGAGCTCCACGAAGCCAAGTCCTGGCGACGTGCTTGTTGCCGTGCAGGAGGCAGGCGGCAGGCCTGTGCACGAGCGGGAATAATTGGAGATCAAGCCAACGCTATAGGCGCTTAATCGATATTTACTGCTCGAGCGCCAGATATAGTTCGGATTTATAAATAGCTGATTTGATTGATCTAGTAGGCTTTCTTGTTCAATCACAAGCTTGAGTTGAATGAATATGCTCGCTGATTGTAAATTGAATGCTAAAGTATTCTACAGTTTTGATATGGTATTAAAGACTATAGCGTCGAGATAAATAAAATGTCTAGCATTTCTTAGTTTTACCCTGTGCCTGCTCGCTAAGTGCTGTTTGGAATGTTGGTTTATGGTGGCGCAAGAATGTCCCATAGTCCCCAAAATCTGATCGCAACTGTAGGACAGTACGCATCTGTTTATGCTGCTACTTATCGCACTGTCCAGGCCAGAGGTTGCTATCTTGAATGACTCATATTGGTATTCACCATTGCGAGTTAATCTCGAGTTGGTCAATCCGCGAGTTGAGCGTGACCGTTGTCAATCTTCCATGCCTAGCGTGACGTCACTCAATCCGCCGATTGAGTCAACTCGAGGTTAACTCGCAATGGTGAATACCAATATTAGAGGCTGTTAAGAGCCATGCAAGTCCAAGGCTAATAGTCGCCAAGTATCGGTAGGACAAGGCGTATGTACGCGCTAATCCAGCCGTCTGTAGGCCCGTGGTCTGCAGGACAAGCAGATAGGCGCTCGCTGCGACGATCGTGAACGATCTTGTCCAGTCCAATAATCAACATAGTGTCTACGGACAGAATATTCGCAGAACTCTACTGTGAACCGTGAACATTTTTGAAGAAACTTGTCACAAAATTTCAGAATTTTTGTTGTACGTGTTTTTGCATCCTTAGCGGTCTAGAGCCGACACGATTCACCTAACGCGCAATTCACAGTTCATGCAGCAAACGAGGCGATGGCTTCGTAAGCAAGTCTTTCGACAGATTTAATTTGTTGTATCGAATAAAAATGCATAAAGTGTCAAGTTAATGCGCTTCTTTAATGAAAATCTATCGTTCCTGATCGGTTTATCAATCTAACAGTGGGCACTTTATTTTCCGTATTGATCGTAGATTATAACGCACTCGATACCCTGGGCATCACCGCTGCAGCTTGTTTATAATGTGCGCGCATGTAGCCTATACACAGTAATGTTATCTATTACCGAAAGAAAGACACGACGTCAATTTGAGTCTTACAAGATCATCATTATTAGAAGTGAAATAATATTATTTTAAAAGACATACGAAGTATTCAATAGTAAGTTTTTACTCCAATAGTAAGTGCTTACTGCAATAATAAGTACTTACTCCAATAGTACTTGGATTGAGAAGTGATCTACAACCAAACGGAAGCGACGCTACACTGTTACAGCTTGGAATGTCGAACAGTGCCGTCATAAGACGCAGCTTAGATCTAGACCTGTGGCATGCATAAGAACTTACTAACTCTATACAGATGCACTATTCGATATAGCGAAATGACACAAGCTGATATCACCCAACTCCACGTCATAGGAAGACTTGCACGATTTGATAAAAAAATCGATCGAAAAAAAACAATAACTTCACTGCTTTCAATCGCACACCTTTCAATCGCACACCTTTCAATCGCACACCTCAATCCTACATATAATAATATATATAATAATCGGTATTACGTAACATCAGCAGTTAATAGTAGAACATGTGTCTATGGATCTAGAACGGCTTCACGCTGTTTGCATTCATCAGGCTTTGGCTATGTTCAAAAACAAACCCTTATGCTGTGACAGCGAATTAAACTCAAAAGGATGTGCACTTCAAATTGTAGCAGTTGTAATATCAAGCATCACATTGAATTAACTGGCAATCGTTAGAATCATTTAGGAAATAAATACAAAATAAATAACAAACATTAACATCGAGACAACAGATAATCATCAACAAGGGCGCCACCATTAACATTCATTTTGTGCAAAACGAGCAAAAATTTAAGACTTTTACTAAGCGGACAGAACTAAGAACTATTAGTCAAACAAAAAACGGTCAAGTAAGACCCTTGCAGTCTGGGGTAACATGAGCATAGGTCCAGAGTTCCCCGAGTGAGTCGTAAACGGCGACTAGCAAAGGGAAAGCACCGCTCTCATTTGACTATACTAGCGGACACAGGGTCCTTAAATCTCAACGAAAGAGGGAGAGCTACAATCACTGATAAAGAACAAACGATATTCAATAATTATTGCCAAATAAAATGAGGCAATCGGGTTGAAAAAGAAAAAGCAACGCCAAAGACAAAAATAGAAATAGGCCAAAGAAACGAGAGTAAGGAAGACCGATGTTTCGTGCTCACAAAAAGAAAACATGAAGACTGAAGACAGACAAAAAAAACATTATCAACCCACAGCACACTTCAACAAGTCTTGACAATATACAGCGGCACAGATTCCAAACACCCATAGGCGCCAATGGGGGGGGGCAGGGGGGGGTGAAGGGGTCGAGCCCTACCTCTATTCTTAAACTTCTTAAACGACTGTTCTGAACACTCCCTCAATTTGTGCTCATGTAATACAAGCCTTATATATTCTCTCTCAGCTTCTGAAATATTTCTACTTCTCAATTTGAATCTTTCAGTTCCACTCTACTACTAGGCGTTGTGTTGAGCTAGGCCACAGTTCCACTCTACTATTAGGCGTTGTGTCGAGCTAGGCCACAGTTCCACTCTACTACTAGGCGTTGTGTCGAGCTAGGCCACAGTTCCACTCTACTATTAGGCGTTGTGTTGAGCTAGACCACAGTCTTATTCTACTACAACTAAGAGTTGTGTTGCTGGTTGACAAAGTGGAGCGTGAACTCGTTCTTGTCGGCGCAGTGCTTGCGGCAGATGCTGCACTCCCACGCGCTCGTCGGGCCATGCAGCGAGGCGTGCAGGAAGTACATGCCGCGCTCAAAGAAGAGAATGTTGCAGTGCGCGCATTTAAACAGCCGACCCTGACTGATGTAGTACGCAAGCACGTCGTCCAGAGAAGGAAACCCTGCTAGCTGGGAAGGAGGGGCAGCCACCCCCCCCGCCGAGGGCAACAACTGTTGAGCGATTTGACCCCCCCCAAGGTTGAAACCCGCGGGGGCGCCGATCTCGGGGGATTTGATCTGGCGCAGGGCGTGCGCTATGGGGGGCAGCTGCGCGGTGGGGCGTTGTGTCAGTGTGTTAGCAGGGGGGACAGCGCTCACGTGGGGCACGGTGGGGGGGAGCTGGTGGGGCTGGGGGTGCCCAGGGGGGTTAGGAGGAAGGTCCGGGGGGGGAGCGGTGAGGGGCTTAGTCTGCGTCACTGTCGGCATGAAGTTGGCAAATGATGGAAGCGTCTGATTGGTCGAGGTTCGAGCACGTGAAAACACCTGAATAAATGACGAACATTAAACAAAAACAATGAATAAGAACAGTACCATCCACCGTGCAGGACGATCGCCGTCAAGAATTCAATAATTGCCTCAAGGAATATTTAAGATTTTACCATAAGGAAAAAGGTATAGCAAATAACTAGTAATAAATTAATGTACTATAATAAGTAGAACATAAAAACTAAAATATAATAAATTCTAAGTATAAAGAATAATGAATAATGCAGTGTTGTACTAATTAATTAGCTAATTACTATTAATTAGCTAATTAATTAGACTATGAGCTAATGATAATTCTAATTAATTAGATTAATTGGTGAGCTAATTATAATTCTAATTAATTAGATATTTGAAGCTAATTGTACTTAAAAATCTTAATTAGAAACTTGATTAGAAATAATATTTTATTTTCTATTGTAGCCTTACCATCTGACTGTCTTAATGTCATTTTGGTTTTTCTGTTGAGTGTTAAACTAAAAACAGATATAATGAAGGAATAAAGCATTTGACCATTTAATTAGCTTGTATGATTTGACTGCATTAATTGTCACTTGTCATTTAAAGATGAACACGTGTTCAAATTATTGAGAATTTATTATCAACATGAACAACTAATTAAGTTGCTAATTAATTAGTTCAAGAATTTGCTAATTCTAATTAATTAGATGTTTCCGGTACCTAATTATAATTATAATTAATTAGCTAAAACAAGTAGCTAATGCTAATTCTAATTAATTAGTAAACCTGCTAATTACAAACAACACTGGAATAATGAATAAGCAAATAAACAATTTAAAATTGTTCAGCTAAATACGAAGTATAGCAAATTTGCATCAGAATAATGAAATTAACCAAACAACAGTCAACAAACCTCGTGAATGCCGGGCAGGGCGGGAGGCCTATCATCCGTGGTTGCCATGACAACCGACAGGGGCTGCAGGGATTTCCCCAGGCCAGCGGACGACAACCCACCCCTCCCCCCTACCACCGCCGCGGCCGTCAGCAAGTTGACCGCCGAATAGTTAGGCGCGACGACGCCCCCCGTCGACACCGGCCGTCCGAAGGATGCATACACGGAGGAAGAAGAAGAAGAAGGAAGGAGGCCGGTGGAGAACCGTGCCGGCCAGGGGAACTGGTCGAGGAACTGGGAGTAGGCCGCGGCCGCTGCAGCCGCGTTAACGGCCGGATGTTGATCGACGGGAAACAGAGAGGAGTCGTGAACGCCTGATTGCGACCCGACCCTAGTGTGTCCGGACTGACCGCCTAATTCCGATCCGCCCCTGGAGGTGATTCCGTGATTGCCTAACTCCGATCCGACCCTATGAACCCCATCGTTAGTGTCGCCCTCGTAGGTGTCACACAGTTCCTGTTTGACGACCACTGCGCCGTGCGTCTGCGCGGCTTTCATGCCGTGTGCGCCGTGTGTCTGCGCGGCATGCATGCCGTGTGCGCCGTGCGCTGCAGCGGCGTGTGAGTAGCCGCTTGCAACACTCGTGCTCAGCTGACTGCAGATGGCGTCAATGCGCTGCCCCCCCCGACTGTCAACTTTCACTGCCGCCCCCCCGTGCTCCTCAAACCCCCCTTCATCCAGCCCCCCGCGCTCCCCCTCAAATCCCCCCTGGTTCATCGCTATCGGTTCGCCGCAGAACTGCAACCCATGCTGGTCGGCGATATGTTGACTGAGCGCGTCGGTACTCTGAGCGGCGTAGCCACACACCCCACACGTGCGCAGCTCCGCGGGGTGCGCGAACAAATGCTTCTTGAGCTGGTCCTCTCTATCGAACCGCTTGGGACACAGCGCGCAGGCATGAGCGCGCTTGTGCACCGTGCGATGTTGGATGAGATTGGAACGCGCGGCGAAGCGTTTGTCGCATTGGGTGCACGAGTAGGGCCGGTTGCCGTAGTGCAGGTTCTGGTGCTCGAGCAGGATGTGCTTGTAGCCAAAGCGTCGATTGCAGATGGTGCACTGGTATGGCTTCTCGCCGACGTGCGTGAGGCGCACGTGACGGATGAGACCGTTCTTGTAGCCGAACTGCTTGCTGCACAACGTGCACTGGAATGTACCTGCGACCGTCATCAGTGAACTGATATTTCATACCTTTTTAGCTTTTCAGTTTTTATCACGTTCAATCCGGGCTGATACAAGACACTATGGCTCAGTTAAACTCAGTGGTACGGTAGCCTAATGAAATGGAAATGATTCATATTTTGAATTGACTAACCTATATACTTAAAATATTGCATATTTGTAACTGTATGTTACCAATTTAAATATAAAACGATAACAAAACTTGAATACAAAAGCCTTAACAAAAGCATTTAGTACTAATAAATGAAACAAATTGATATGTAGGCCCATATAAGATAAACATAACTATATATTCAGCAGCAATGAGTCTTGAAGCAGAGAACAAAATTCACATCAGTATAGTAACCCTTGAGTTCCGATGAAAGTATTCAAAAAAAGTCCGTGTGAAATACTAAGATGTGGACAATACTAACTTCATCATCATTATAAAAGATGCTGATTCATACAGTAACAGCAAATGCATATAGGAGTACAGTCGACCCCCTGACCCCCCCTCACCCCCCCTCACCCCCCTTGGCCGCAGCACTGACCGTTCTTGGTGGCTGAGGCCTCTGTGAGCAGCGAGAGCTCAGCGGCCGATATCTGGGGTGCAGGGGGGGGTGGAGAGATGGGCTGGGGCCCCTGGTGGCCTCCCCCTCCCCCCGCAGCAGGGGACCCTTCACGCCCCTGGACCCCTAAGGGGTGAAACCCGAGAATTGATGCGGTGGGGGTGGAGACGTGATCGAGGCGGAAGTAGTCCGGGGAGGCAATTCGGAGCGTTACACCCCCCCCGGGGTATGACTGGGGGGTAGTGGGGGTGGAGGGGGGGCGCAAATAGGCGACTTCAGATTTAAGATTTTCTGATTTAGGGGTACTGGGAGTCGCACGATTGTTGTAAGGGCTGGATGTGGGGGGGTCGTCGAGATTTGGTCGTCGGGGGGGTTCAGTAGTAGGGCGAATGGGGGATGAGCCCCCACTGCCCCCCTGGTCTGACATTGTGTTTGTCTGCGCACTGTGAGGGGAAGGGGTGATCTTGTTTGTGTTAAGTTATCAGTTGATTAAGTCACAAGGAGCGTGATGTCGCGTTTGACATAATCTATGACGTCACGTTGTGTTTGCCGACTAGCAAAAGTCTACAACAACCACATAATCAACAACTGATGATTTGTTAGAAATAAAGCATGAAGTGTAAATGTTTACTATTACAGATCATTATATAATATTGACAGCAAAACGGTGACTGGAACGGATTATCTAACGTTAAGATTCATTGACAGTATGACTTACACTCTACAGTCGACAGCAATCTTTCAAAAATTCTTTTAAAGGATGCGCAAGGCTTCTATATATATAGCAATTCAAAGCTATGTTCATATTCCTACGACGACGACAATGACAAATTGTATCACCAATACTCATTAAACATATATTTCACACCACTTTTATGCAAATTGGACTAAAATGCAACACTGCTGCAGAAGAGGCTGGCAGAGCATCTGTGGTCACTGTGAGCGTGCAGCACAGTGGTCAGTGCGGCTGCTGCTGCTGCTGCTGCTGCTGCTGCTGCTGCTGCTGCAGATGATGACTCACCGATCAATGGGACCAGTAGGACTCTAGGAGCTACACAACTCTCGCAGCATGCTGCGGTGGTAGACAATGATGACCTAACGTGGTCAAGCGCCGATACAAAAGCTCTTTCTCTTGTGGAGCATCCACTCATCGTTGGTAGGGCCTACTTTCTTATTTCATAACAAATCAATGAAAAATGTTTGCGAAACAAATTATAGATTTTAAATCCTGTCACTGGTTTAATCGAATAATGACACCGTATATCCATAGTGTACGTTTTTGTACACTATGGATATACGGTGTCATTATTCGATTAAACCAGTGACAGGATTTATTCGGGACGCCCATTCCACGAGGCCACGCCCACTTCAATCCTTTAGATCTACATTTTCTACTCCTGCGATAGCATAGGCCACAAGTCAGCTAAATTAGAACCTATTTTTCATAGTGCGCCAATAATGTTGGTTAAATGCAAATTGTACACCTATACTATCCTATAGTTTGAAACGGAGAGACGTGAAAATCTATTATGGGGTTTAAAGGCTGAGCACTTGCACTACGCCTGTTTTAGAAGAAGCAGGGATAGCACTAGGCCTACGCATGTTTTTATTTAGGCTAAACTTAAGCCTTGTCTATCACATTACGTTTCTATGGGCTCGCCTGTGGTTAACGTCAACTCAAACATAGGAATACTTAAACACATACGAACGCTCAACCAGTCACATCAGTTATCTTCGCGAGGCTAACGTAGATCTACAACAGGCCCCTGTACTGACCAGTAGCGCAGAGTTGCAGGCCACAGTCCCCTCACGTTAATTGACGCTAATTGTCCACGACAACAACGTTCTCTCACAATCAACCTGTGTCTGAGACTGCCTGAGTTACTCTGTGCGGCCCGCCGCCGTGCAGCAGTGTAGCGGCCCGCCTGCACTGACTGCACGCAACGGCGCGATGGGCTCTCACCACAGAGCGCACACACACTGTACGCGCTGCGAGCCTGTACCACAGCAGTGGGAGTAGAGTGGGGGAGGCAGAACCATGGCCCCCTACTCGAAACAATCTGATCATAAGGAATTCTTCCTTATTACAATGAGAAATATTTTTCTACTCCTACTCCTATCCCTTAATCTTTCTGTTGTGAACTATGAACGTGCAGAAATTTTTTAATCCTAAGCAGGACTACTACGCCACCCCGGTCGTGAGAGATTCGGTTTCCCCTCCCCTCCCACTTTCAAAAGCAATCCGCCGCCGCAGTAATAGACCACTGACTGGCGCGCAGAGCCTAGAGCCGAGAGCGCGATGTTTGTGAGCTCTGAACGCAGTAAAGGAGGGGTGTCAGCGGGTTTAGGGATGTGGGGGACGCGAGGTGAAAAAATGTAAGATTTATTATTGCAACAGTCGACTGCAATGAATAGGCGTATTGCTAAGCCAAAGGAGTTCCTATATACATACAGGCGCATTGGTGAGCATTAATTAGAAGTTAAATAGAAATAATTTAAAACCAAAGACATTACGATACACTGCAATTCTGAATGTAGTGAGTATATAATTCAAACCCACGTCCATTCAATGTTTTTGGTGGCATATACCCCCACCCTCCTCAGGTCATCAGGCAAACTCCCCCCTCCCCACCCCTCCCCCCCGTAGCCCACAATCACCTCTCGCCTTTTCTATCGCTGAACCGCGACGAGGTTTGAATCTTCATACCTTTGTGCTAATTGTGGAACATTTGCGCTACGGGGCTTATTCTGTTAATAAACTTATCTATAACGTTCCACCAAAATTAAACTCATAAGAATTCAATTTAAAACATTTCTATTACTTCTACAGACAATTTGTGCGCTGTTTCGAGCGCAATGGTCCAGCGTTCGGTTGTGTTCACCACTAGGGCAGTATTGTTGGTGTGCACACACAGTGCAAGAGAGTCCTCTGAGCAGGGTGAAGGGGGGAAAGGAAAGGGCGCGGGAGGGGGGGGTATGATTACAAAATTGAGTGTACTGACACCGTTTAGTGCGCTAACCAATATCGTGATCAATTTGAGAAAATATTTGGTGTAAGCAACCTTTTTGGAGAGAAACTGGGTTGGAAGTATCTTTTTTGAGACGACATTAAACAAAAAGAGGAAATCATCACCGAGAAGCAAATGGCTTGACGTCCTGCCTGAACCAAGTCAATGGCCTGAACTCTACTGGTAGGCTAATGGAGCATTAGGCTGGTGTTACGGTGTCATCAGAGATTTTTGACATAGAGAGATACGAAGCCCATGCCCATTTTCGGTTTTCTATGCCGCCATTTTGATCACGCTAGATGACAGCGGTGTTCAGACTGTCGTGAACGATTGGACGATATTGGTTTCGCTAGCTGACAGCGCCGCGTCGGAGACCGTTAGTTGTCATGACAACAGTTGATGCAGAAGACATTTAAAAGGCGAGAATTTTTAATGGCCAGTTATTTAACGAGGATTTTCGTGTAGATCTGAAAAGGTTCAAATAATAAGTTGGGCATGCAGCTTGTTATCATTAAAATTTGCATAATTTGAAACAGTAGCCGCTCACACTATGCCTTCTTGTTGTACGCTTAACTGTCATAGCAACGAACGAGGTGTTCGATTGTTTTGTTTTCTAAATCAAATGTCCCAAGAGACGAGTCAAATACTACATGCAAATCTTCAACACTTACATAAGCCTTGATGCTTGTACCCGACCATTGAGTCGGTATATAATCACTAGAGAGGCTCTGATGATATACAGCTTGAAGCAAAACCATGGACCACCAGAAGTTAAAATAATAAAAGGTAGGCCTTGCGTATATCCACTTCCGGTTGATGAGTGCATCTTGATTCTATAGTTTTT
>JAQIWG010010234.1:0-10124 GCA_034695025.1 Chamaedrilus cognettii
CATTTGCATATTCACGATTTAAACTGTTACGTCACAACTTGCGTGAGAGCAACATTAAAGCCACGTCTTGAAACGTTGCAAGTGATTATTGCATGCCCTTATTGAATAAAATAGAAATTTCAAATTCATACGCGAACGATATCACAGTCGAAGCTTCTTAAATCAATAAATTAAGATTTTATTTATTTATTTATACTTATCATAATAAAAATTGCCATATACATATGCCATACATACATATGCCATACACAATTGAAGAAAAATAACCCATTCTAAACATGCTAATTAATTAAACATACGCCTTGAGTCTACATGTAGACATTCTCAATTTAGACTAATGGCTAATATAGCAAACTGTAAATTTAACATCAAAAATAATTTCTCGTGCAAACAAGGATACAAAGAATTGGCTTGCAGCCCGGAGCTTCCGGGGATAGTTGTAAAAGGTGACTAAAGAGGGGGAAGCGGTCTGTGCGTGGCCCTCCACGCAGAACCGGACTGCAATAGTCCTTGTACACACGGTCCTTATACTCCATACCATATACATTACACTTATATATATACATTACACACCATACACATTATACATCATACCGTATACATTATACTCCATACCATCATCCTATGCCACAATGGGACTATCAATTCATCATTAGTATTAGAAATGTAATAAACATTAAACAATTGTAAGACAATTATAAATAAATCGTTATTATCAATAGCCGGACCGAGACTCACACTCCGATGGCCTTCCTCGAGTCGCCAAACATGATGACCCCGTACGCAAGATACCCCACCTGGGTTCCAATGTTCTCATCAGACACCACGAAGGAGGGAAAGCCCGATTCTACGGACGTGCCTTTGCCCCCCCGGCGTGCGTCCCGTTGGCGCCATCGGAAAAATGCTGTGGAGAGAGAACCACAGAAGCGAGCAAAGCTGAAGAACAAAGGTGAACAAAGAACAACCAAACACACAGCGGGGAAAAAATCTCTCTCTCTCTTCAGTGCTCTGCCATATGGCAGGTGTTTGATGTTCAAACCTTCCACCTTATCCGATCTTCGGCCCTTCTCTTCATATCCACATACGATTCCTTCTCAAGCAGGTCGTCTATCATTCCAATACGTGGCCTTCCCGGTCCTCTCTTGCCCTCCATTCTTTCCTCCATCACCTCTCTCAACAAACCCTCTCCTCTCATTACATGTCCAATCCAGTTTTTCCTTCTTCTGACTATCTTTTTCATCGTAGTCCTTGTTTCACCCACTCTCCTCAACACTTCTTCATTTGCTACCTTCCCTGTCCAGATAATCTTCTCCATTCTTCTCCATCCCCACATTTCATGCTTCTATTCTTCTGCTGTCCGTCTTGATGACATCAGAAATGGCTACTTTTAATTGCTATGGAAAATTATTTTACTTTAAAAATTAATCCAATAGGTAGTGGTGTAGTTGAAGGATCGTGTGTAGTGACGAAGACTGCATGTATATACAGTCCGGTTCTGTGTAAGAGGGCCGCCACAGAACCACTCCCCCTTATTTAATCGCCTTTGCGACTCGTCCGCGAAGCTCTGGACTGCAAGTCTATTATTTGTTCCCCGACTTGCTGGGGTTTAATCTAATAGACAAAAGGGTTTTAGTTCAAATTTAATTTTGGTCAGTAATCAATTCTAATTTCAGTTTTTATTCAGTTCGAGACAAATGATTATTGTTCCAATTTGGTTAAAGTTCAGTGCACAATTTTAGTTTCAGTTCTAGCTAGTCAGGATCAGGGTTAGGATCAGGGTCAGGGTTTAGGGTTAGTCAAGATTATGAGTTATATTCGAAGTGGGCGTGGCACGTGCACAGGGCCGACTCCGCCGCTAGGCGCTTGCTTTGCATGCGAGACATTTTCATGCCAGGCAGACTCGCTTCGAATTGTAATCAACAGTAATCAATAGCAAAAAATTGTAACGAATAGTTATGATTAGAAATGACTCGATTCGAATAGTACTATAGAGTAATTAATAGTAATGAATGAATAATAATTAATAGTAATAATAATAATAATATTAATAATAGTTAATAGTAATGAGATCGATCTGCAGCAGTCAGTCGGTCAGCGCTCATTCTGCATCGCAAAGGCTTTTAGTGGTGCGCGTCCGTGCGACGCATGTCGTGACGTCGGAAGCAGCGTCAAGGGGCCGTTGACAAATCAGATAACGCTGAAAAACGTTTTTTTAGCCGACCTACCCCACCTAACGGATGAAAACAGAACGCTTAACTACCCACCCCAACGTTAGAAAAACACTCCAAATTTTGAACACCCCACAAATTTTCAGAAAATGTCAAGAGATCTCTCGACGAGGGGGGGGGTTGAAGACACAAATATTTTTATCTTGTGGAACCAAATATCAATCCGGTAGGTTTATTGTACGATTTTGGGGTTTATTATATAACGTTATGTTAAACTACCCACCCCATATAACGCATCCTTATAAAATCGCTTACCACCCACCCACCTTAAAGAGTTATCCAATTTGTGAACGGCCCCCAAGCTGCAGCCACGATTCTGCTGCTGCTGCCGCTGCTGTTGCTGCCGCCGCTTCCGCTTCTGGTGCTATTGCTCTGATGCAGCTGCGGTGCTATAGATTCCTGCGGTTCGTGCTGCTGCAGCCGTCTTCGCCAGTGATGGTTTAAAGAAATGTTATTCTCTTGGCATCAGATAGCAGTGCTTCCACTTGGGTCCAGCCAGGTAATCACCTGGCAACCAGGACATTACCTGGCAGCCAGGTAATTTGACCCTCTGCCAGGCAATTGCCAGGTAGACGATTCTGCCAGGTAAATGCCAGATATATTAAGAATTAAATATTTAATGGTTTGGCAACGTTAATTAACTTCTAAAGGGCTTTGGCGCCTTTCAATTTTGCCTCTAGGTCGCGTCCGATTTAATTCATTTTTGAAGGGTTAATGTAAATGATGTAATGAGGATTGTTCTCTCTCGTTTTACTCTTATTGTTCGATTAAGTCTGTTCTCGGGGAACTACTCGCTTCTTTGGGGAACTCTTCACTTTACTCACTTGGCAGCTGTTGGGGAGCCTCGGCCTACTTCATGGTCTGTTTTGGTGTCTTTTATCATTTCATCTTCTTTTATGATTGTGAACGCCAATCAAAGTCATATATTACAGTTTTATTATACAGTCAAGAACATAGCAGCGCGATACTTAAATTCTGCATCACTTCCTATCTCACAATGTCTGTCATCTTTCTACGCCTCTACTACCCCACAGTCTGTATATCAAAACGACAGAGCTGTGACGTAGCAGGGCGACGTCCCCCAGCGCTAGGGCACAAGGCCCGAACGCGTGGTAGACCCTTGCAGAGTTCTTCTTGTTGTTGGCGAGGTCTAGGAACGTCTGCTTCAAGTGCTGAAAACGTTGAAGTGCTGAAAACGTCTGGTTAAAGTTGCTCAAACGACTGTGTAAAGTGCTGACCAATCCCCCCAAATTTATAGTAAAGCGTCTAGAGGCGGGGCTTATAGGTCTCTTCTCCTTCATTATAATAATGGATTTAACAGAGATTACACCACATTCCTCTGTGTCCAAACTGTACTAAAAACAGGCTGCATCACTGGTGCTAATCTCAGTACAGCAATAATCCCAGAGTTAAGCATAGTAATCCAGGCTCAAGCCAAGATTAAGAATAGTGGCTGATACATGAGCAGTCAACCACACCCTAGCACGCTTCTATTGGTTGGGACTTGATCTAATTGTAGCCACTATAATTACAATCTGACCTAATTTCTAGTTCTCTCCATGTCCATTGGTTCACCTTAAGATGGCCTTCAGCTACTCGTTTTCTTTTATTCAAGGATTTAGATGCATTACTGCATCGGTCATAAGCACCAGTAGATCACGGCAAATCCAAACACTTGTCAGACGCTGGACTTGCGCTGACTTACCCGTCTTGCAAATACAATATTGTGCTATTAATAGATTTAAACAAATGTCTATATTTAATTCAAACCTACTTTAACTTCAACCAAAATATGAATCTACATTTTTAGGACCCGACTTTACAAGTTCTAAGAATAGAGGGTACAGAAATTCATTAATCTCCATCCTCACTGAGGTAACTCTTGGTATTTTGAGGAATTCACGCCCCCTGTCTGTTTACATTATAAATCTTCCGCTTTCAACACCAGGCGCTTGCAGCGACTGATTGTAACCAAGACCAGTCCTCTTCTTCTATTTTGAAATTTAGTTTCCTGACAAATTTACCAGATAATAGCTGTTTCTAAAGTTACGTGAAGTGTCATTCCATGACATAAATTAATTTTTTGGATGATCATATTTAGTTCAGGATCATGTTTAGTTGAGAATCATATTTAGTTCAGGATCATGTCTAGTCACGCGTCTCGAACACCGGTGGCTACCGGTGTTGGAGACGCTTAAGGTTCCACGCGTCTCGAATGAGACACGATTACGCGATTCTTTAGTACACTATTTCTATTGATAAATCTATTATTTCATTGTAACTTGTGACTAGAGATCCGTCGCTCTCGGTTTTATTTCAAAAGGGTTTTGGCAACGTTCAATTTTGCTTTCAGTAGCTACCGGTCACCACCGGTAAGTAAAATAGAGCCTGTTTGTTGTTGTTGTTAAAAAAGATCAGTTTTCTCAAAGCTGAAGCTTGGCCACTACTGAAGCTAAAAATAGCTTGCAGTTGCTATTGATGCCCCAGTATCTGACCATCAAGTTGTAATCATAAGCGAAGCGATTCAATGTCAACTAACTACCGGAGAAGCCTCTGAATGACGGTATATTGAATCCAGCCGCTAGGCTGGCTACGGTTTTAAGCACTGTTGACCTGACCATAAAAGTGAAGCATTAACGCGTGGTCAGATGCATTAATGCATCAACAACGCTTGCAAATTTGCAACCAACAACTTGTTTATTACTGCCGACAACTTATTTCTTACTGCCGACAACTTATTTATTGTCAATTTCACGCAAATATTTTTAAAATTCAACAATTATAGGGGTCCATTTTTTACTTGAAATTCGTGCAAGAGATAAGGAAAAAATTTCGTATTCTAATGCGCTCAACAGTGGCATACATGTATGCAACTAAAGTTTAAACTATTTGTAAGGTCTAATACTGGTAACAAGAAATTCCTTTATCCACGATAGTCTAATTCCGACCGATAGAATCGTGGACTGTTAGTAAATTATCATTTTAGTTAGTCAAAGCACAGTACACAATAAAATGAAGAATTTATGAATTGTGACTTTTGAAACAAACAGGAAAATTTTTGAAAACAACACGACTTTTAGGCCTACAGGACAACTAAAAAAACCGCAAGGAAGTACACGACAGTTACGATCACTGCAATGTACGAACGATAGCCCCAAAAAAATTATTCATTATTCTCTCAACGGTCATTCTGCGTGTCAACATGTTATTAAACCAACGATCTAAAAAACAGATATCAAGCAATCATAAATGAAATCAGTGCAATATGTCCCAGAAGGCACAATTGGTCAAACAGATCACATGGCGGAACAAGATAACTATTCACAAATAATGTGTGAAAAGCAAAACTAACAAGCTCACAAAAATAACATGTACGGTAGTTGCAAATATTTAGCACGGCTTAGAAAACGTATCTCAAGTCACGGCAAGAACGCACCTTATTACACCCTAGTAACGTATACATTATACAGACCCAAGCTCTTCGTGTGGGCCGGCGCTAGGGTATGATGGCCCCCCGCGAAAAATTCTAATGGGCCCCCACAACGCCCAGTGGTATCACTTCTCAAGGTTTATTTCTCCTTTCAAGACGAACTTACGCGCGGGGGGGTGGTGAGAGAAAGGGCGCTGACAGAAATTTTTCCCCAAACTTTCGCAACGTACTTCAAACTAAGTGGGCCCCCCTAATGACGCCCCAGTGGTCTCCCCCTAAATTTCTTATAAAACGATCAAATGTGCCTTTTTACATCAATTACTATGTCAAATTCAAGACATTTTTTCCCAGTGGGTCTCCCCACAGCGGTGGGCCCCCCCGGCCGGATGGTGTGGAGGGCCCCAATGCCGGCACTGCTCTTTGTACTTGTAATGCCTAGCCCTGGAATGACAAGTGTTATCACAAATATTACACGTCGACGTCAACAAGAGAGTTCATTGGACGCAATCATACATTATAGTCATTAGTAAGAATTAATAATAATTAAGCCTCAATATTACGAGCGTGGAAAGAATTTTCCTTCATCAATTCAGTGTCGCTATTTAAAATTGAAACACCTGTAATTAACGCACCGGGTTATTTCAAACTGGGTTTCACTAACTAACTGGCATTCAACTAAAAGATGCCATTTCCCAAACACCTCACCGCAACCCGGTGCGCAAAGAATTGGCTTGCAGCCCAGAGCTCCACGGGCGACAATGGCAATTCAATCAGCGCATTTGACTTGAGGAATTTATCATTAGCAGGGAGCCAATGATAAATCCCTCAAATCAAATACATTGATAACAATTGTGCCCAATCCAATCCACCGCCCACTACCCACACTTCGCCCCGCCCACTACCCACACTTGCCCCGCCCACTACTCACACTTGACCCTGCCCACTACCCACACCTCGCCCCGCCCACTACTCACACTTGGCCGCTAAGACCAAGAGCCTCGCCCGTCCCTCAGAGTCGAGCGTGCAGTCGAAGCTGGCCGGCACAACGTTGAGTGCGTACGAGAAGTGGACGAGCTCCCTCGGCGCGCCCTCCACATGCAGCTCGATCTCCTCGGCGCCCGTCTGCTCGAAGTGGACGAAGCGCTGCGGGGACATGGGCACCCACTTGTCGAGCTCTCCGCCCAGCTCTATCTCGTTGTTACTGCGTGAGGACAGAGAGAGGTACACTGAGAGGAATAGAGACAGACAGACAGACAGACAGACAGACAGACAGACAGACAGACAAACAGACAGACAGACAGACAGACAGACATGGGCACCCACTTGTCAAGCTCTCCGCCCAGCTCTATCTCGTTGTTACTGTGTGAGGACAAAGGAGAAATCACATACTGACTGAGACAACAGACAGTATTCACATGAGCTATAGACAGAAAGATAAACAGGTCTGCCTAAACACTAAGCAATGATGACTATCCATCTAACCCATTGCCGAATGGGACGTTGGTTTACTCCAATGACAATTTTTTATTCCAAGAGACCCAGAAAAGCACAAGCTCGAACAAACCAGGGGCCTCATTCAGGAAGCGATCTTATGACAATTTTAGTCTTAAGATAGTCTTAAGAGAATCTTATGAAAATCTTATCTTTTTTATTGGAAACTCCGCTGAGTCGCGCGCGAACCGAATGGTGACGTCGCGGCGGTAGGCAATTGGCCTCAGCTCTTTGTTTAAATCCCGGAGCGGTTTCAGAAACAACGCTAGTCGTGCCTAGTGATGAGGAACAGTTTCTCAAAAGATACTAATTTCACTCAGATGTCACTAGCGTGCACTTAACGTTAGATCAGATATCTTAATCAAAACTTAACACCGTAATAGAAACTATGTCGAATATGGGCGCGGTGAGGTAGTGACAAAAGAGGCGTGGCTACAGACCCAAGCGTGAATGTGGGCGTGGTCATGTAGAGACACAACGAGGCGCGGGTGCAGCCAGTCAGCACGAGGGGTGCGGCGTCACTAAAGGGGGCGGCGCCTATAGGGTTGAACCACGAGTAGACGTAGCTCGGCGGGAACTGCGCAACCGAGGAAACAGAAACTGTCGCTAACATTTATTAGACTGCAATCGCGTACTGGCTAGCTAAACATGATGCACATTGATACCATTGGACCATCATCATCATCATCATTTACGTTTTACGTCCATTTTTCCGTATCAACACAGGTTGGACGTTTCTCACGATGAGATTCCCCACAACTCTCGATTCTTTGCCATCAAGAGTTGTGGCGGAGTCTCATCGTGGGAAGCGTACAACCTGTGTCAACGTTTCAGATCCACCATAAATTATTACTGTAGCCTAATTCAATTGTAAACTCAACTAACAGCAGTTGTCAAAGTTAAGGCGTTGCCGGAGTTGCTTCGTTGCCATCTTCCCTTAACTGCAACGTACATAACTTGAATACTAATCCAAAACTGACTGCCGTGTGGAAAGAAAACTCACTCTTTTTGACGTTCATTCCGATGCGCCATAGGCCATAGCCCATAGAATAGAGCCTGCAGCGCCTTGTCCGTGTTAACCAGAGTTAAGTTTAGCCCTTACAAAATAGGAGTAGCGTTACGCCTGCTGCATACAAAACAGGAGTAGTGCATTCCTATGCCATTCAAAAAAGGAGTAGGCCTATAGTAGGCCTCGTCAATTTTTACGAGTAATGCTACTCCTACCCATTTCTAAATCCGAGTAGAGTTTAAAAAAAATTTGGTTTTTTTAGTACAACTCCTACTAAACTTATCCCTGGTGTAAACACACGCTAAATGTTTATTTTGAAGCTGACTTTTTGACCATTGTCGACTTTGTTGTTGACTTCTTTTTATCATTGACTTCTTGTCGCCAACCAGAAAAATTAATTATCTGACACAATGACTAGCGACACATGTGTTCTTAACAGTTTTGGTGAACGGCCGGTAACTATAGTCTGTAGTTATCATACCACCGGCGTCGGAACTTGAATCCAAGTCTCTGGACTCTTGAGTTCAGAGACCTGGGCAGGAAGTCCAGGGGCCTCATCCTTACGTACATTTTGAAAGATTTTCATAAATTATATTTTAACTGGAATTTAAAACAAAATAAAATCCAATCGCCGATATTGTAGTGTCACCATTCGGTTCGCCCGCGGAGTTTTCAAAAAAAAGATGAGATTTGCCTAAGATTCTCTGAAGACAATCTTAAGACTAAGATTGTCATAAGATCGCTTCCTGAAAGAGGCCCCAGGTATAAGACGTTGCATTCTCAGTCTGACGTCTTTACCACGGAACCACCACAATCACTCCAGCGCCTCGCTAGTCAAGATATGACTTACAAAAAAAGAATCATACATTGACAAACCGCGTCTCCAAAGCCCGCGACCGTGGGTCCGAGCTGGAACTTGTCGGAGGGGCTGAAGTCCGTCGCGAAGATGATCCCAAAGATCCATCCGGAGATGTTGGTGTAGGTGGACCACACCTCGCCCTTGAACCCGTTGTACGCCGCCTGAACGCGCGCACAGTGATACAAACGTTAACTGGACTGATGCTGTACTCCAGCAGCACGGCAAGGTTCGTTATTATATCAACAAAGCATCCGGAGACGTTTTTTGCACGCCGCCCGACCGTGTAGTGTGTGACACCGTCAACCAACTGTAGTGACTGCTGCTATCACTAGAGTAGTGACTGGTACTAATACTTACTTTAGTGACTGGTACTAATACTTACTGTAGTGACTGGTACTAACACTTACTGTAGTGACTGGTACTAACACTTACTGTAGTGACTGGTACTAACACTTACTGTAGTGACTGGTACTAACACTTACTGTAGTGACTGGTACTAATACTTACTGTAGTGACTGGTACTAACACTTACTGTAGTGACTGGTACTAATACTTACTCTAGGCTTACATACCTCACCCTTGAAAACGTTGTACGCCTGAACGCGTGACGCTGAGACAAACGTCAACTGGGTTAACTTATCCCTGGTGTTAACACAGGCTAGGTGTCTGTTTTGAAGCTTATGTTTTGGCCGCACGCCTTTCTTGTCGCCAATCAGAAAAATACATTTTCTGGCACAATGACTAGCGACACATGTGTTCTTAACAGTCTTGTTGAACGGCCTGTAACTATAGTCTGTAGTTATCACTGGCTCCACCGGCGTCGGAACTTGCATCCAAGTGTCTGGACTCTTAAGTTCAGAGACCTGGGTAATACTCTTCTTTTGGTTTTTTTTGTAGTGTAGTGTATAGCACAACTGCACAAAGACTGTATACAGTCCCATTCTGTGCAAGAGAGCCGGCACAGAAACGCTCTCCCTTCCTTAGTTGCCTTTTACGTTGAACGTTCAGCCAATCCTAGCACACAATAGATAACGTTCAGCCAGTCCTGGTACACAACAGACAACGTTCAGCCAGTCCTGGTACACAACAGACAACGTTCAGCCAGTC
>JAQIWG010010235.1:0-10123 GCA_034695025.1 Chamaedrilus cognettii
AAAACTGTGGAAATGCATCCCGGTCAAACAGACAGACAGAAAGACACACAGAATCTTCTCTTTATTTATATAGATTTTTGTGTACATGTTTATGGCATATTCGAGGCCTTCGCACAACTCACTGTTTAGCCCTAAGTAACACATGCATACAGACAGCTCCTTCAATAATATAGTACGTGTTACAAAAATTCCTATTCCTCGCAAAGTGAAAAGGCGATTAAGCGTAGCGGTGGGATCGAGGGGGGGTGGGAGGTGGGGATGGGGTGGGGCGGTGGTGCAGTGGTGGCGCTATCAACTCGAAAAGTCAGTCAATTTCACCACGAAAGCGCCATATCATCTGACGAAAGCGGGCTGGTAATGTCTCAGAAAACCGTCACGTCGACAAGGTAAAAAATGTCACCTAAATAAATATTAATTCAGAGCTATGCTAAGGCATTCGGCATAATTGTGGCAGACAACGTGGATTTTCTTTTGAACGAACAGCCGGGTGAAGGCAACGCGGAGACGAAACTTTTTCAACAAGTTACTCTGTTAAAATCAATGCTTGTCTCTTTCTTCACATCAGAATTAGCAGTGAAATATTGGCAATATTTGGCTTATATACAATCCAAAGCATCGATTTCGGAATATTCAATACATGAAGTCCATTCATGCAGCTCATTGTTATATCCACTGTTTTAACAACAATTTGTAACGACAAAAACGTTTCTGTGCGGTGGGGGGATTCATCCCCTCCATCCTCCCCCTGGATCCGTGCTTGGCAGCTGTATCTATATAATATTATATGCATGGTGATCCGTAAAAACAGGAACCAGGAAAATGATCATTATACCTCAACTAATTGCCAATCGAGCTACAGGAAACTTGAAGCGTAATATCAGAGAGATCTTGCAATTCAAATGAATTAATAGTCTGTGTTCAAACTGTCCACCATTAGCTGCTAAACGCGCACGAAGACGGTCACGCCATTGTTTGACTGACGCGTCCATGACGTGCTCGTCCAGCTTTTCCCACTCTCCACAGTGCGCTGTTATGATTGAAAGCGACCGTAAGGAAATCAAGATAAATTATTTAACGAGCAGCGATACAATACCACAGGGCTACGACGTTAAAGTTTCATGTAAATCGTTTGGCAATTGGTTAAGTAAAAATGATTATTCCAGAGGTTCCCATTTTCTTGAATCACCGTGTACTCAAGTATTCTGCCGTGCCGAGCATCGCTCTCGGCGTTTCATTAATCAGCGCATTTTGTTCCTGATATAAGACCACCTACATGGTTGTCTTTTTGTGCTGAGCAGAGTATAGGAGCGGCGAACAGAGCAGCCACGAGCTCCAGGTTGCAGACGTTCGTGGGAGGGAGGGGGGGGGAGAGGGGCGCAAATGGATGCAATTTTTTCTCATTTTGATATAGTAATTTTTGAAGCAAAACAATTTGTTGTTTTGACATAGAAAGTTTAAGGTAAGTGGAGGGGCGCCAAATTATACGCATCCCCCCCCATTGAGAATCAGAAATTTTTTACGTCAGCACGCGAATTCTCTGAGGAAAGTCACAGAGAGTGGGGGGGGGGGTGTGTGGGGACCGGGGGCTACAGTCAGCCTTCGCCCCCCGCGCCTGAAATCATCTCTATACGCCCCTGCTTGTCCTCAGGTTACACGCGGACACAGTCTGATGAAATCCCTTCGTCTCAGGCTCAGTAGTCTACAGACTTCTTCAGCGGACTGCTGTATATACACCGTGCTCCGTTGAAAACGGGAACACTTTAAACTTGTCGTAACTCGGTCAAACATTATTCGATTGGTCTGAAATTTTTCACACAACAACTGTAGCCATATCTACACCAATTTGGAAATTTGTAGAGAAATTTTGACAACTTTATGGCTGTTTTAAAAAAGGAAACAAAAAAAAAAAATTCCAACATCAGTTGCTGCGTGTTGTGCGCCTACTGTCAAGTTACACACAAGAAGTCCAGAAATTTTGTCACAGCTGACGTCCATAGTGTCCTCCTTGTTCGCGTGCACATGACAGAAGACGGGGACCCCGCTATTTGACTGCTTGTTTGATGTTATGATTTTGGATTACAACAGCGGCCACTTTTCAAGCAGACAAGGTCGGGTATTCACGTGACGCGGGCCAGAATGATAGACATTCCTCCAGTAGAGATGTAAACTCGACACTCCATATCTGAGGGTCACGCGGATAGAACCATGTCTTCTGTAACGTGCACGCGAACAAGGAAGACACTATGAACATCAGCTGTGACTGAATTTCTGGCTGGTTTGTTTGTAACTTGACAGAAGGCACACAACACGCAGCAACTAATCCTGAAAACTTTATTTTTTCGGTACCTTTTTTTAAACGGCCATAATTTTGTTAAAACTAGTCGAATTTCTCTACAAATTTCCACATTGGTGTAGATATGGTTACAGTTGCCGTGTATAAAATTTCAGACAAATCTCATAACCTTTGACCGAGCTATGATAACGTTTCGAGTGTTCCCGTTTTCATCGGAACCCGGTGTAGATAGTCTTGCGGCACAGCGTTTAGTTAGAGACTGCCGTCAGGCGGGATTATGTGACGGTGTCCGCGGGGATGTCCCCGACGTACACTAATCTGCAGGCATTACGTGCGCTGTTTCGGAACCGGCGCTCAATAATTGGACGAGGCTAACTGCATGCGTGTACAGTGGTGGTGGTAGGGGGAGGGGGGGGGGGGCAGTGGGCACAGAGGGTTTCAAGGCCCCCTGCTGATTTAGGCAAAGTCCATCGATGTAACAATTTACATTATAAAATTTTGGTCCGGGCTTGTTGTGGTTTTCAAGCTCCTCCAGTAGAATTGAGATGAGCCCTTTGAAGCATTAAAATGTTATTGGTTCTAGAAGTCTCGAAAATTGTGTATTTCTTGCAAAAAATATGAAAAAAAGCTACGAAGTGTTAAAAAAATTATGTATGTTACGTATGACGAGCCACAAATTCTGCACAGCTCACAGCACAAAGGAGTCCTCGCATGCTAAGCCCCCTGGCCATGCACCACTCTCACGGAAGGCTGGAACCAGCCAGTCGAGCGTGCTAATAACTCGCCTCCGGACTCGGGTGCAGCAACGTTTGTTGGTTACGCGAGAAAATTGCGCGAGAAAACCATTTAGGGATCTCATCACGGAAAGTTTGTGACCGTGTGGGGATGGGCGATATTGCAGCGGATCGTTTGTCTTCATCGTGAGGAACCGATGGAGCGATTAGCGTTCGCTTAGCCAGACGGACTCGGTGCAAAAGTTATGTCTCGAAGGATGGGGAACGCAGTTTTCAATAAATTTTGCAGTCGTGGGCATCCGAAGCCTGTAGTCTCTTAGAGAACATAGGTCTAGAATCAGTGCATGCTTTTTGTCTACGTGTCGACAATTGGTAGGCCTACCAGTGATGAAAATAGTGCTACAATTATGCCATACAAACCTTTTGAAACCATTGCAAAAGCCTTGCATGAAATTCTAGCATGCTTTTCACTTAAATAACAAAACAGCTTTTCGTTTAACGTTGACAGAAAATATATATTTCCTTGAAAAGGTAAATGTTTTGTTAGAATTATCAGTCTATTTTCGGTTTCGAGTGAGGCAAGTTGCTGTTATTTCAATCGTGCATTGATTCTAAATTTAGCAGGTACATGTAAATTCACTGGTCTTGTATCAATCCTGCAAACATTGGGAACTATCGGTTAAATAAATAATAAATCAGCTTTATCTAGCAATTATTTTTTCTGCTGCATAATTCGGTATTAAAAAAAATCGGATAGGCCTATAATTACAACACCATGCAAAATGAGAGAGATTCTACGCATATAGGTACGAACAAATATTGAAATAGCAATTATAGCACTGGTTCACAACATGGCGCTTGCATTGCGACAAAGCAGAACAATAACAAATAATACATTGATATAAATAACAATGGGTAGAAGTCCGGATCTGACTTCTGCGTGACCGTCACGTTCAAAGCCGTCAGGCGGGACATCCCAGTGCATAAACCACACAACACACGCTGAGCGCGTAACACGACAATTCGCAGCGCGGCTATTAACTGTAGGTTTTCCCCACATTTTTTCATAAATCAGTAAATGAGGTGATAATCAAAGAAATGTAGGTTATAGGTTTATGATAATATATGACCAGACCAATTATTCTTAGGTTCGGGTTAGGGTTGGGACTTAGGATTCGATTAAGGCTACGTTTAGGAATAGAGAATCCTACCAAAACAATTGTTTAAAATATCCTAGTAGCCCAGCCGCGACACTCTGCGCGCACCTGCGCTTGCGATCTGCTACACTATACTATATCGTTACACTATACTCGCGCGTTTCTCTCTTGCCACTCGCGCTGACGCTTTATTGCGCCTTTCCGTGCGAGGGAAGAGTGAGGATCGATGGACAGGCAGGACATGCGTGGCATTCTTCCTAGGCGGTGCATGCCAGTGCCGAGCGACAATTCACCTCAAGCCCGGTTCGCGGGACTAAAAGCGTTCTGTTTTGACGCACTTGCGGGCCATATCAGCGGTTCCGGAGGATTGTTCAGCGCGCTTTGACTATTGGTGCCGCGGGCCGTTGTGAGACAAGAACGTCGAATCCGTGAACAAACTAATTGCTGCCTACGCGAATCGATTGGAGTGTTTTGTTGTGTGACTGAGAACCGCGAGGCGGCGGCGAATTATCCGGCGAATATTTCGCAATCAAAAAATCAAATAGGGCCTACATTGCTCCAATAGGCCCTACAATAGGCTACTGCTGTTGTGTAAGGTATTCGGCTGTAATAGCGAGCTGAGTGCCTTCCTCTAAGTCAATAAATTGGAGAAGTTCTACAAAGCGGGTCGATAATCATAACAAACGAGTACGGTACATAGTGTAGGTTGTAAATATTGCACCGGAAGGGATAGAGTCGAAATAGAACGTTCGTTTACAGGACAACGAGCAGACTCGAGGCCTAACAATTGACCCAATAAAACAGTAAAGCTCGTAGTCTTTTGAGAATACTGATGCTCGATAAAAGGTACCACAGACCATTGTTGTCTCACTTGAAGATAACTTAAGTAACAAATAGAATTATGAAATAGTCGAACTGTTTATTTTAGATGCCTAATAACACTTTTTTTTTATATCCTGTTTTTTCTGAAGGGCTCACAGGTCATGTATAATCTAGAGAGCATACTGCTAAATCTATTATAGGTTTCATTCGATTACACTGTTCGACTATTAGAAGACAGCAGGCATCCATCCTGAAGCCAAGAACTTCTGCCGATTGAATGCAAATGTGAACAAGCGCTCTTAAACAGGGACAGACGTCAATTGAATCAACAGGTTATTTAATTTTGTGCTATGGACCAACAAAAGCTGTATAGTGCTTGTTTGTCGCAAGAGTCGCTTTCATCTTGCTTATTTGCACCCTTGCAGCATCAGCTGCATTAAAACGCTGCAGGTTTTTAGAATGCGACCTTCTAAAAAAATCCTTCACGGAACCTTTGAACACATTATACGTTCTGATGGCGCTAAGAAAGGTAAGCCTAAGTTTCGTGTAATGCGGGCCAATGCGACACATAAGCCTGCCAAGAATTAGTCACGAATGCTAGATAGTTTAAAAGCAGGTGCAAAATGTTAAAATCTCAAGTTGCTTGCGAAATACCCCAGTGACAATTCATGCTAAATTTCACACATTGCTATAAGGTCTTTTGAAATTAAGATCTAGACCAATAATTACAGTTTTAAAATGTGCATATATATATTTGAGAATTATATATTTTATTTTATTTTGCATCAAACACAAACAGCAGGTAAAAAGTACAAATCACGCCAGATACAAGCATATACATGTAATATGCATTTCATTTTAATGAATGAAATTCATTTTAAAATACATCATGCGCAATAACGAAACTTATATGGCGTTCCTGCATGCATACAAATAGTTTGGATGGCGCATTAAAACTAAGACGTTTGAATTTTGATGCTCTTGCCAGAGTTGAGAAGGTAAATTTAAGGTTTCAAGCGTCTCAAACAAGGTGTGAATGCGAGTCTCAGACATACATGTGAAATTTCCCCTGACTAATAGTCAGTAATGATACGAAGAAACACTCGCTATTTTAATAACGAATTTTAATAACGAATGTAACAGCGCCCCGCCAATCCAATCCAATAACGCACAAATTTAAATATATATTACCAGACTGTAAAAAAATTGACTGAGCCCCTCCCACCTTTCCATCCTTGAGTCTGACGGCGTCGTAGATCTTCCAAACCATTTCCTGTCCGGCGCTGGCAGCGAGCTTGACGAGGCGGAAGTGTTGCAGGATGGGGTTGTTGCTATCGGATGCGAGGCTTTGCTTGAACAGCGATAGGACTTCCATTGTCGCAGCGCACCGTATGCTAATCCTCCGCGTAAGGATTCACGTTTGCAACGAAAACTAATGTGTGATTTCTTTTAGAAAATGGTTTGGTACACGGTACGCCGAGAGTTCACAAATTTGTCAGTTGAGATCGCCTATTCCGATAGAAATCGTTCTGACCTACCGTACACGTTTGCGTTTATACGCGATCCCCAGTGCCGGCGTTCGGGTCCCCTTTACCCCCCGGCCGGGGGGGAGAGAACGGCTGTGGGGGAGCCCACTGGAGAAAAAAGATGTGAATTTGATATAGTAACCTTTTGGTGAATTATGGGAAAAGGCATATTTCCATGCTTTTTCAGCAATTGACGGGGGGGTCCATTAGGGGGTGATTAGGGGGGCCCGCTCCATTTTAAGTTTGCTGGAAAGCTTTGTCGAAAAAATTCTGTCAGCACCCCCCCCCCCCCCCGCCCGCTCGTGAGTTCGTTTTGAAAGACGCTGTGGGGGGCCCAAAAGCATGTTTGTTTCGGGGGGGCGGGGGTGGCCCGCATACCCTAACGCCGGCCCTGGCTATACCAGCAACACGTCGCGTGTTACTATGACATCAAACATTATTCACACCGAGCGCTGCGCTACGATAGGCTATCAAGCTATCAATCGATTGTCTTGACGGAAAGTTTCACAGAAACAATACAAGGGATGTTTCATGACTTTCATCTGCAAAATGATTGTGTTTCTTTTGTGAAACTACCGGAGTAGGCCTGCTAAAACGAAATTCACTATAGTCTAATATGCGGCTATTAAGACTACTTGCAAACAGAAAACATCTGTCAACCTGGAAGAAGTTTTCAAAGCACAAAGTTGACAGCCAGTTAACTTGTGAGACTGGGCTACTGGAATTTCGAAGGCTAGCAAACTGAAAGTCTTCCGCTGTTGTGTGTACAATATATTTGCGCGTTTTGAGGGACCGATAGGCCTGCATTTTGGCTATTTTAAAAATTACATGTAGCAAAACTGGTTTCCGAAACTTAATTTAACGAAATAGACCATAATACTGACATAAAATTTCCCAAATATACCTTCAAAAATAACATTTTGCCACATAAAATTATCCGGCTATATAAATGGCAGCAGCAAGGCTGCTGCAAGACTGCTCCAGTATGGCTCAGCCTGATTATACCATAGGACGAAACCAGTCTTATTTGCATTTATGCGCTTAGCATTCAGCTCCCTTTTGTATTGTATCTAACAAAGGCGACAGAATGAATAGTTTTATGTGCTTACATTTCGTCTTCAAAACGCGCGATAAATGCGTCGCATAAACCAAATTCCGCGAGACGCAACAACCTCGCAGATCTTTTTAATCTTTCGTTCACGATCGCACGCATAAGCTCTAGCCACACTGCTAATCCCACGCGACGCCGAATTTACCTTTCGGAGATTTATCTTCAAATCTTCCGATGATTGATTACGCACCGTGTAAATCCTGAATTTATCTGCGCGACATCTCTCGTGCAGGCCTACAGGCTTATTGTTACAAGCTGCGGTAGTTACGTTCAATATCGCTCACGCTGTACAGCGAAGTACCCTAGGCTAGCTATATCTCTGACACGTTAGCGCCGTCGCTGTCCAAAGTCCGAATTTGGCCTCCGTGGCGCGAGTAGTGGCTCGAGCCACCGGGAGAAACTAAGCAGTCGGCATGACGGATCGACGCGCGCTCGGCTCAACTCAATGCTCTGGGTAATCAGCCTATAGCGGAGGGGATGGAATGGCAGGTAAATGGGGGGAGAGGGAGAGGGGCGCCGCAGCCAATTGAGGGCTGTTGGGACACACTATTTTTCAAACGGCACTTACACGCACAGCCTTCATCGTAGGCCTATTGCAACAACAGAGCCGACTTACAGACGAAGAAGCTGTTACATAAAATCCAACGCTATAGCTCTAGCCTATTGTAATGCTAATTAATTACTACCAGATGATCATGTACATGAATTGCATTCATGTGTTGTGGATCCACTACAAACAATGTCTATATCAAAAGGGCACATTCGTAAAATCATTGTCGCCCTAGCCTCCCTTGGAAAGCGGCGAGGGGGACAATTGATCCCTCTACCCTCCTTCGCCACTGTAAGTTAGATAAGAGCGAGAGTATTAAACACGCTGCGAATTTTCAAAGAGCATTTTCGAAAAGTAAAAGCGGCAAACAGAGAAAACTACGCTGCAGAATTACCGCGGAGAAAGCGTCTGAGAATGCGGTGAGGACTGAGAAGAAGGGGCTTCTATATATATCGGAGGGGAGAGAGAGGGTGAAAGAGTGGGCTCATGGTGGGAGTGGAGAGGTAGGGAGGGCGCCGTGGAAGGGGATGGGGAGAGCGAGCGGAGAAAAGAGGTGGCGACCCGCAGTAGATTGATTCAGATCGATAGATGAACGACGCCCCTCCAGTCAGCGTGATAAAGTGTCGTTCTGTGCTAAACAACTCGTCCCAGTCAGCTATTTTCTTTGAAACCTCCTTCCACAACGCGTCGCTGTTGCCACCTAACTGTTAGTCTTTTCATTGTCGTCTAGGCCACTTTCTTCTCGCCCTGTCTTTGAATTAATTGATGACGCTTAGGTCATACACTATCAAAAGTAGATGTTCGTAATGCGCATATACATTACATACTTATGAAGCTACATTGGCTCTCAATAACGCGACTAAAAGCTTAAGCCCAAAAACGCATGCCCAACAACACAGTTGCACCACATCACTAAGAGCGTTATTCCGTTCATGTCGATGACTGAGCCAGACGCGTTCTCCTGAACCACAACTTGCATTTACAGCGCACCGGGAACATTCAGCTGAAGTTGTCTTACTGCTATTGTGGAGTGTGGAGCGTGAACTTACTCTCATGAATATAGCCTGCGGGTAGAAACGATACAGTGCTATGCAGCCTCGTCCTTCAATAAAGCACAAACGCCTCGAGCCCTCAGAAGCCATCAGCGGATGACAGGGCTAAGTGATGCCTAGATCCTTCGCAGCTTGCCGCGCATTTCCATGCAGCTGCGACCAAGACCGTTTATTATACTCCACACGTTTCAGCACGTGCAGTCAGTGTTTAAATTTTTTAGTTAAGTTTTCGTACAGTCCGTTAGATATGCCGTATTTGATCAAGCTTAGATAATTCGGTCCCGTGAAATTATCAAAAATGGACATGATGCGAAGATTTTAGTCATGAAATTATGTCACAGCGTTTCGCGGAGTACGGTTCTTCAACGGACCGTTATTAGCCAGCTTGACCATTCAGACTGTTAATCGCTGATGCTTGTCGCATCTCCCCTACGATTTACGCAAATAATTTTTTTAATCATTTTTTCCTGCTGAGTCTTTACGTCACAACGCAGCAGCCATTGAGAACTCATACAATACACGTCACAGCATAACACAATACCTGCAGGGAGTCCTAAACCTACAGCAGGCAAGCAATTCGCATTCGGCTCGTGTTCCACGGCACCCTAACCGGTTTTCTTGGCAGGAGCCGGTGCGGCCAATCTTGCCTTAGTTATCGCCAATCTGGGATCTCGCGGCGTCTGAATTGTCGGTCCATCCGAGAGGATGACCCTACATCTGGCCTATATTGCGCCTACAAGGGCAGGAGCGTATGCCTCTAATTTTGCGGTGGGGGCTGGCAACCTAATTCATAAAGAAAACTTCTTTGGTGCAGAGCTCACGAGCGGGGGGGGGGGGGAGGGGTTGCTGACAACAAATATTAAACCTGTCCTTGGCAG
>JAQIWG010010236.1:0-10123 GCA_034695025.1 Chamaedrilus cognettii
CCGCGGTTAGTAAGTCATAGCCAGCGGACTTCCCGTTAACAAGTTCAGTTATTGCCTTGCCGATAGATTCAACATTATTATTCAACATTATTTGTATCTTGGATGCGTTTACAGGTGCCAGGTCCACCTGGAGCTGTGGGACCCATAGTAAGCGCCCTAAATCAATAAGTCTATGCCATGTCTTTTTTACACAGCTTAACTTCCGGAAAGCCTATATAAACTTTTTCACTTGATCTTGTGATAATTATGTATAAAACGTGTTCAAAAAACGCCATTAAACGTCTAAATACAAATCGTTTATGTTATATTACTGTATCAAGTGTATTACTGCATGTAGGCCTTATGTCGTGTGTCAAAAGACAGATTTGTAAAAATTATTAGATCTCTCACCGCATCCTGCGATACGGCAGATCCCTGACATAGGAACCTGCCGTCTGGCAGAGATCTGCAAGTTCTCTCCAAACTTGCAGATCTTCCACCATTCTGTTCATGGGTCTATGCGATGTCTTTTGAATTTCATATATTCAAATAATATATATTTTCTTCCAGGATCTTTGTTTGATTTCAGTGTCTCTTTCGTTATCTCTTTTAGCATTTAAAAAAAATTGCTAGCTGCCTAGTGCGGTTCTCTTTTCTTCAAACAATCATTTTCACATTAATTCTTTTTTCTCCTATTCTGGCCAGAACCTATTCATTTTCAGACTTATATTCTTCATTCTTCATAGCTTGAAGAATTCTATAGATCTAAATTATTTTCAAATTATTTCAAAATTATTATTTACGATCTTTCACTATCTGTTAAATATTACATGTCATTATTTTAGTCTGCATTTTATGTATTTTTAAACGTTGTATTGCGTTTCACAAGTTTTTGAAGAAAGTGTTACTGATTAATGGTTAGTGATAATTAAGCTTATATAATAATTATATTACATATTACACTACATAATACATTACATATTAACAGATTGATTACATCATATATGAAATATTAAATTTACAATGCGGTAATTATTATTGTTGACTTCATTTATTGGCATGTATTGTCACAAAGCAAGTTAATATCAAATTAAAAAAATGTCTTTCAGGGTCCACAAGGCATAGAAGGTTCAAAGGTATGCACAAAAAAACCTATACACATTTTGTTGGCTGCCAGCATTAATACCGCATTGGTTTTGCTGCAATTTAAGAAAAATTATGAAAAGGGCTTCAAACAAGCGCCATGCCAGACAGACTCGTCGAAGCTCGCGGCGTGTCGAGGAAGAGGCTGGAGTGAATGCTTTACTAAGAAGAGTCGCAAAATCGCAAAGTTGCAAAATTGCAAAGTCGCACATGCATTTTAACTAAAATATCCGACTAGAGGTTAAATTATATAGGGATGAAGAGAAGTTTATTGCATGATTTATGAGCAACATTCTAGCTCTAAATAAAAAGAAGCTAGAGATAAAGGAGCAGGGTGATTTTTTTGAGCTACGCATTATTTTGTGTTTTGTTAAGTCGATCGATTCAAAGTCATGTTTTTCTAACTAATTTTGTGCAACTTTTTTGTTATTTATTGCAATATTTGTAGATATGCCTTTCATATTGTCCACACCGTATGCAATATAGATATTACGCTATGATTCAAAACTAATGTGTGGTGGAAGAATGTGTACTTACAGCGATGAATTATGCGATACACAAAATTTTTCGTTTTTGGTTAATGTCTATCGATGTCATTATTGTCTCATTTCGTATATTTTCGTATATTCATTTTATTTAGTGGTTCTTATGCATCTGTGTTTTTTAAGATAATCTTGATATTCAACAGTGCAATTCATTAGCTGATTTTAATTTTGATTTATTTAGGGAGACAAAGGGACACAAGGAGAAAAAGGAGAAGTTGTAAGTTAATTCAACTACTAATGCTACTTCAAATTCTGACTAGAAATAATTCAACTTAGGTAGCTTAAATGCTACCCATCACAGTATTTAATTGTAATCTCTTGTTCTGTAACATCGAACAGCTCACCTCAATGTAGACTTTGAGGCAGTGCCACTCTTGTCATGTACTCGGAAGCATCTACGATTCTAGCTAATTATGTTTTTTCCATCTCCGTTTGCATGACATATTTTCATTGCGTTGCAAGTGCTGTATACACTTAATACATGCATATAAAGCCCTTGAATTCATACTCTAGTAGGAAAAAGAGCCATCAATGCTTGCGTGAATTTTACTTAACTTCTATATATGTACAGGCTACTGCATTTTGTAACGCACCAAAATTGTGTAACGCAAACGGAGATAAGAAATGTATCGCTTTCCTAAATCGTGGGTTCATATGAACTTACATTTTGTGTAAATCAATCATGTAACTTGAACACTTGAATCTAGTTGTCGCATGGACTCATTATTTCCTATAAATTCAGTTTTATGACTGTAAGATTGGCCTTTAAAGAATCAGTTTAGACAGTAGGAAGTGAATGAACTCTTATCCAATAATGTTGCTGAAACTGTCTTTCAATGTTTTCAGGGAACTCACGGTGAACCAGGGGAACAAGGTGCAATAGGCTTACCGGTATGTTAAACGTGAACAGCTCAACATACAGAAGTTTATGAATGTTTTCTCAGTTGCACTGCACTGCATTTAGATTTTCCTCCCTTTATGTTGCTTACTGGGTGAAATGTAGACGTGTTCTTCATGAAGTTTTTGGTCAAAGCACGTGCTCTGTTTTGCATTTCAATCCTAGTAAAAGTGCGCAAGGATAATACAATTTTTGGCCAGCATTAAAATATGGACAAGTTTGCTGTAATGTAATCAAAGCTGTTTTAATACACTGCACTGAATTTTAATGCACTATTGCATTTTAATTTAGCATTTTAATGCACTTTAAACGCTTTTACCTTTTGTTTGGTAGCCTACGCCTGAGCACCTTTGAATTTTTTTATTATTAAGTTAAAGACTATTTTGTATCAAACTATTTGTGTTTAAAAACACTATTTTGCATTGTTGAGTTAAAGAATATTGTGTTGGTTACCATTACAGCATGAGAAATTGCATGAATTCAGCCTGATATGAGTGATTTGAAATTAGTTTAGCAAAAGTAGGCTACTTACTTGGGCCAACAAAATGTGTGCTGTGATTTTCTCTTTATAGTAACTCTTTTTACGTGTTATTTGCTGACTGGACGCCAGGAGTATTATTCACAATCTAATATATCCTATGTTTATCTTCTATTTATGGATTGTACTCCATTGCTTCTCTTTGTATGGAGTCTGTTTACTCATAATATTATAGGGTGGATCTGGGCGCAATGGAAAACCTGGAAGTCCAGGCCGAAATGGAAAGCCTGGAAAGGATGTAAGTGCTTAGGACCGAGAATGATGTGCATTGAAAGAAAAACGATATCCGAATGTCAGATATATTTAAATGTTGTCGATATTTTGAATAAAGTTTTAATTTGATCAGTTTGTAGCACAAAACTGTTGCCAGTATATTGAAGACAATGCTAATACAGCATTCTTATTCAATATCAATGCGATAGACTTATGGATGTTGTAAATACCCGTTATGCTCATTCAATGAATCAGTGAATTAACAAATTCATTTGTTATTGCAAATAAATGAAGAAATTTTAATTGAAAGTGAATTTGTAAATAAGCTATTGTAATATAATTATATAATAATATTTATATTGTAATATAGCCTTTAGCACTCTCTAGTGTATTAATTGTGTTAGGATATCGATTAATTTTTACTTCCAAAGAACGTGTGCTATGAATGTAGCAGAAATAAAACATAACATCATAGTTGTCATGCTTGTAACACTATTAGTTGTGTACTATTTCTGATCATTTAGTGTAGGTTCTAATGTATAATCCTTTATGTTCAATGGAAATAAGTTTGTAGGAGAGTCCAATTGAAACAAATTTATTGTTTGAATGATAGCTTTGACAATCGTAGGCCTACACTAAATTCACTGCTTACCACGTTGCTTGATGTAGAGCCTACTGTTTTGCTTTTCGTCGTTAACTTTCTATATAGGGATACGTTTATTTAAATAGCGACTGAGTTGGTAACAAAAACATGTAATTATTATAGGCCTACAAGGTGCATAGTACCATACATGTATTCATAATAAATGATCTATTATTTCAACTGCGCACTATCTGGTAATTGCATTTACTGTCGAGACAGTTGCACGTTTCTATGTTTATTAAATTTATTAACTATATCTCACGCTAAAAGTCTTCTAATATTGTCAGTTTTTGATGTGTATGGTACGCCTAGATAGACTACTAAAGATCAATTTCCATCGATATTGCTGTATGGTAAATTCTGAAATTTAAACATCGATCGGTATTATTTATATCATTGTTGTGCGTGTTAAGATAATTATTTCAGAAATTTTGTTCAGGTTTAATGATTGACATTTTATTTGTGTTGGACAAAGATAGTTATTTAAATCCTTCAATTCTTAATCGTTCATTATGTTGTATATACTTTTTTGCCCTCTGTCAAGTAGGGCATAATTTAAGGAATTTTAAGCTCTCCACATATTGTAATTTTATGGTCTCCACATATCTCTCCACAAGCGCTCACGCGTGCGCGCACACTTTTGTCTGGGCAGCTCCAAAGATCTACTGATCAAAGAGCAGCCACAAAGGTCCGGGCACCTCATAATAACAAACCGGGGGGGAGGGGGGCAAAAACAGAAAACGGCAAAAAACAGGGGAAAGGACAAAAAGTGTCATACGGTACACATTTGTGCCGTATGGTCTCCCCAGATTTTCTCTGTCGTCTCCACATTTTGGTTGGACTACACCTTTATTTTATGCGCTGCTGTCAAGACAGATGCCATGTCTGCCGCAAACGCTCGCACAACTCAATTCTATTATTTAAAAGCCAAAAGTCTTAACTGAGGCTGGGTCCTTCCATCTAGTGTTCAATTGTTATCCGAGATTTATTCTGCAAAAACCAATCATATGGCGCTAAATTAATCATAGATCAGGCTTTCAGCGCGCTCATTGGATGTGATGACGTCATGACCTTGGAATAAATTTTAACACTTGATGGAAAAACTCGATCTGAGAGTTGAATAGGTTTATTTATTGCGTTAAACTCAATAGTTAAACCTATTGAGTAATGCAATAGGTTTAACGCCTTTTGCGTTTGTTAGTTAATTTATTAGTGCTGTATATAAAGAATTATGCATCCACATTATATTTGCCTGCTGTTTATTGACAGGGAATTGTCGGTTCGCCTGGAAACAGAGGTCCAAAGGGCGACATGGGGCATCCAGGCCCCCTAGGACTTCAGGTTCGTGTAAATTTAATTTCACGCTCGATAAGGTTTAATTTATGATCTCTGTTAAAAATATATTTTTGCTATTTTTTACGACATATATGAATCTTGTATATATCTTTATTTTGCCACAAAGGTAGTCAAACATACAAACATAAACTACCAACAAACTTATGGAGATATCTGCCGAATGTTGATTTCTGACAGATTTAAAATCTGACATATAGTTTTGCAACTGAAATTTACGAATGAGAATCTAGCATCTTGTAACGATTTCAGTTCATATTTGCATCTAATCCTGTAAACTTGGTTCAAGGTGGGTTACTTTAAATTATATTTCGTCTAGCAATTGAATTTGAATGTCCTTGATAAGGTCCATTTGTAGATGCATAAATTGATATTTGTATGTGTTTCAGGGGAATCCTGGAGTGAAGGTAAAAGGTTCCACATTTGGTTGCAATAAAAAATCTGAATGAACTTGTTCTTGTTCTTGTAGTAAATTGTAAATCACATAAATAATTAATTTAGTACTGTGTATTTCTAGTTTAGATTTGCACTGAATTAAGATTCACATGTGTTATTGCATGTGTGAGCAATTTTTAAACAGTTTCTGTCTTGTTTGGCACTAAAACGGCCACTTATTTGACATGTTTAACAATGTCATTGCTTACTGGTATCTGTCCGGAAAAGCATGCATGAGCATATCTTGTTCCTGTTAGTCTGACTTCTACTGTGTATATGATTTGAATAAAATTACAATTTTCTTGTACATAGGGCTCAGAAGGACCAAAAGCCAGCAAGGGTGACAAGGTCTGAGTAAATTTTTACGTTATCCTCTGTTGAATTTTAAAACATGTTGTTTTTCTCAAGATATACTGATATCTTACTTCGTAACAACATAAAAACATTTTAAATTTTACACCGTATTTAAAGATTCGTAGATTGTACAATAATTTTCTGTATTTTAAATTGTTGTATTTTATACATTATAATAGTTATTGCAAGAATTTAATAAAAATTACAATGAAAGAAGGAGATTCACGACATCCATCAGAACATCATAGGCTGTGTGCAAGGCATTTCATAGGGAGAAAAATCATTTGAGTGATTGTTTAATACTCCATCTAAAATTAACGTAGAAATGTGCCGGTCTATTTCATGTTCATTTTCTTCTCTAAGTCGACATACTCTTGCAGGATGAAACCAGTAGGAGTATTGACTAGCTTGGATCATTGCGTCTTGTTATATACAGTTTAATTTCAAGCAGTTTCATTCTAATGCTAGGTAGGCCTACGCTAGTTAAATTTCATTTGTCCAATACTGACCTGTTACTAAATTATTTTCATTCGTTTCAGGGAAGTCGAGGAATTTCTGGGAAAGTTGGCATGCCTGGTGAAAAGGGTGAACCGGTATGAAGCAATGTTATTCTTGATATGTGAAGATAAATTTACAAAATACCTTAGTAATGCCTGTGACCTTTACAAACCATTCAGGCAGGAGTTCAGTCAAATGAAGATCTTGTAGTTTTACTTTTCAGCATTTGAAGATGAATGAAACTTTGTTGATGTCAAAATTTTTATAGAAGAAAATGGATATATTCGAAGACAATTTGTCTTCAAAACTTTTATCCGCGACGATTTTATTCTAAGATGTCTTCCCGAATTGATTCGAGGCCGTATCCAATATTTTGTTTGTAACGCGTAGGGAGTGCCAGGACTAGATGCGCCGTGTCCCATTGGCAGAGATGGATTGCCTCTTCCTGGTTGCGAATCGAAATTCACAAAAAATATTGTGAGTCAACTTCGTTAAACGTTAAAGTAGCTTTGATCGCATTGTAAACATTGCGCAATTCGTTTGTTTGCTATTTTTTACATGTCCATTCATCGTTTGTTGAACAGCGGAAAGTTTTTTCTAATAAAACATTTCTATTTGGAATTGTCTGTTAAATTATTTTACTTTATGTGGATGAATAAGTCTCTTTCTGTAGTTGCGAAATCTCTTCCCTAATTTAACCTCTTTAACGTCACAAGCCGATTTATTTGCGTAAAGGCACGGGTTTGGCAAACGGCGCTTTGCACGGCCAACGAGTATCTCAGGGTTATATGGGCGATCGACAACACAACCACCCGCCTAGCCTGAAGAAAAAGAAGAAGAAGGGTGGAAGATAAAGGGCGGAGAAAAGGGTCGGAAGAAAAAGGGTAGAAGTAAATGGGCAGAAGAAAAAGGGTGGAAGAAATAGGGCGAAAGCAAAAGGGCGGAAGAAAAAAGAGTGGATGATAAAGGGCGGAAGAAAAGGGGCGGATGGCTGTAACTTACTCATTTATTGCATTTGCTCTTTGTTTGCATGTTATGCCTTATGAAACAGTCTGTGAGACTAAGATTGTAATAATTATTGTCGTCCTACTTCGAGTCCGAGACTGTCACTCAAAGAAGCATAGGCTATATCCCATCTTATGATGAAGGTTGTGTGTAGGTAATTCACCTGTTGATGTATCCCTGTACTTGTTTCACTTGCAGAAGCTCTCCGACTCGTCAGTACATGTACTTCCTTGAAAATTCATCTGCATCAATTCTTCATTCATGAACAAAACAGCAAATTTACGCAACGCAAGGCCGACAAACTCTGTGCGCTGTGACTTGATCTTAGAAAATTAATAATCTAGGTCATCGACGTTGAAAGTCGCTTGTGACTTTGTCGTTGCTGTTTGCTGCGATGACGCATAGCACTGTTGGTGATTACACTGATGTAACAGAGGACACTAGCGTGTTGTTGTAGTCGTAACATTAATTATTTATTTTATTGTATAGCATTGAACTGACGGTAATGATAATAAATTATGATCGAGTGATTGTGACAAGTTCTGTCTAATTATTGCTGAGTTATAACTGCATGTTGTCGTAGTAGCTGCCACAAGAGCCTTCTGCTAGCTGTGCCTTGTTTTATCTTAAATAGCGCAGACGATGAGGAATGCTAGTTGTAAATACAATTTTCAGAATGGTTGTACTATAATTATGTATTTTATTCATCGAATAAATGTCTAGGCCTAGTATTGTATTGTATGGTACGGGTGGTTGCTAAAGTTATGCTGATCGGTATTCTTGTTTATATTGGATTGGTCGAAGAGTCGTCAGTGTCCGAAGTCTGAACATGAAACATATCGCTCTCACCAGGCAATATCGCTTTGACATTTCAACTTATTCAGTTTTATTTGGGCTTTTGTCGCTCGCATCGTGACACAAAAATCTCTGCTAGAAGATAGTTCCATGTAGGTAATGAGAAAATATCCTGACAGTGAAAATTTTTATTTCTTATGTAACATAGGTTATACGAATGTACAAAATATTTTTATTATTTATATCTATTTATTTTAATTAGGCCTAATAAACAATATCCGTATGATACATGTTATGCTTTAAATATTTGTCATAACATTTTTCATGTGTTTCTTGTAACATTAGTGGATTGTGTAGCGTATTTATACTACAAATGTATTCCGCTATGTTACACTTGTGTCAGTTGTGTGCGATTGTGATGGTTTTATTGATGGATGGAAAAGTATGTGCTCTGTGTTCAGTCAATTTGTTTAACCATAAGTATGATTAGACATAGACATTGCAAACATTAGAAAGGCATAAATAATAATAGTAATAATAATCATTTTTGACGTCCATTCTTGTGCGCTACAGCAAGCCTGTAACGCCGTGTCCATGTTAACACAGGTTAAACGTTTATATTGGAGCTGGGTTTTTACGGCCGGATGCTCTACGTGTCGTCAACCAGAATAAAAAATTACTCCGGACGATGATTATCAGCGACACGTGTGTGTTTAACAGCCTTGCTGAAGGGCCTGTAACGCCATGGTTTCATAGTTTCCGGCGCCGGGATTCGAACCCAGATCCTCTGGACTGGAAGTCCAACGCCTTAACCACTACACCACAGCGCCTTGCTGTAGAACATAATATGTTAAAATTATGATATTATTACTAGACATCTGCAGAGACCTTCATTATATATAACAGACTTTTCTTAAACCTCAGATCAAGAACAGCAAGAAAGTTGTAGCATTTAGTGTTCTTTTATTTAAACTATTCAATACCTTGCTGATATGTGTTGAAGCTGTCTGTCTGTGCCAAAACGATATGATAGGTATAGGTCTCACAATTTTGTGTGGATGGATGCATGACATGCTGGAGAAGATTAGGCCTATGCGTGTAGGCCTACATGTACCTGTATTCACTTATAGTTTTAATGGATCATACCAGCCTACTTTAATCGCTTGCATAGATTTCCTGGAGAGGATTACAAGCATTCGATCAGATTTAGAGTAGATTTTGTGCTAGTTCTCATAGGGTGCTACTTTTTTTGTTGGATTGCTGGCGATGATTTATTAGCATCAGGCGTGCGTCCAACCATCACTGTGTACAATGTACAGGAGACGTTTAGCTATGTGTTTATCAGTCTGCTATTACTGGACTATGCGTCCATGTGTTTCGCTATTCACCAAGTGCCAACATTTGTGTATTACGACATTTTGTTATCATGCGGGTTTTGTACTAGTAAACTACCAAAACTTAGTGTTTGTGGTCGTACGCGATTATTGACTACATGTGGCTTTCTCAGAGAGTCGATGGTTATGCATGTAACTATTGCTGTTTTTGATTTTTATGGGCGGCGGATAATGACTCAATTACATGTGCTTGCTGATAGTAATTAGGATAGTAATTAGGAGCGTCCCTGAAGCACTTTATTCTTACCTCAATCTCTTCTCGAAAAGGAAACCTCCCGGCCCCCTTCCATATCCCCTCCCCCCCCCCCTCCCCCATTCCGCTCCACCCCC
>JAQIWG010010237.1:0-10123 GCA_034695025.1 Chamaedrilus cognettii
AGGGGCAGAGTTTTGAGGGTCTTATTGACGACAATTTTGCATTTATTTTGTCATTTTTGAAGACAGCAGCTTTGAATATAACTGTTAATCTTGCGCGCCGTCACGTATCCGTGCTACACAGAGCAGTGCGGTGTTTTAATTAAATAAAAAATCGATGCGCAAAACAGGCTGAGTGTCACTTCTTTTACTTCCATATTCTGTGGTAGAAGTGTCAATTACCAATCTACAGCAGCTGATCGATGCAGCCCAGCCGTCTGTGCTAAAATTTCTTTCTTGTGAATGTCATGTTTTTTGTGGATATGTTGGTTTCTTGTGGATGTGAATTTTTCTTATGGATTTGAAATTTTATTGTGGAAGTTCACCCTTTTGTGGATGTCGTGTTTTTGTTGACGTTTTGTTTTTCAGTGAATGTGAAGATTTCTTGCAAATTTGAACTTTAGTTGTTGAAGTGACTTTCTCGCGGATGTCATGTTTTTTTGGATATTCTATTTTCGTGTGGATGTGAACTTTTCTTTTACACGGTGTTCAAAAAAACTCGAACCGCGCTTGGTTATAAATAATTGATGGAATTGTGTTAAATTTTAATCTGTTTGCCCGTGCTATACAGGCACATATCTAAGCTTTACAAAGTCTGCATTTCAAAGTGTCTGCCGTTAGCATTGACGAGAGGGAGCAGAGGTGTACAGAGATGCCACCGCCGCGCAGCATTATCGATAAAGCGCTCATAAAATGCGTTCAACGTTGTTACTTTGGCTGCAGAACAATAGTACTGTGGAATGCATTGACTTTATTATGAGATGTTTGTTAATATGTCTTGGCAACTGTAACCAAATTTAATAGTAAGTGTTTATTGCATGAGTGATGAACAAGGTTGTCAACAGTATCAATGCTGAGAGTGTCGTTTATCAGCAGCTGCGCAGCCATGCGTCAGCGGTGTATTTGCGGAGCATTCTCAATATAATTTTACAATATTCTACTTCAATTGCAGTTGCAATTTTATCAGCAATACTTCATTGCTAATCACTGTAAATTTCATAAACATTTAAATTTCACCTGGCAATGCTAGCAGCGCTACATGTACTTCGTTTAGCGACAGAAGTTCCGGTTTTTTTGACACCATTTAAATTGCAACTTTTCTTTTGAAAGTGAATTTTTCTTGTGGACGTCATGTTTTTGTGAATGTTTTGTTTTCTTGTGAATCATAACTTTTCTTATGTTTTTGAACTTTTTTTGTAAAAGTGAACTTTCTTGCGGATTCAGGTTGTTTGTGGATGGTTTTCTTATCGTTGTAAATTTTTCTTGTAGATTGAACTTTTCTTGTGGGAGAAACTTTTTGGTGGATGTTATGTTGTTTGTAGATATATGCATGTGTGGATTTCAATGAATATTGAAGAATAAATACAAATTATATACATGAACTGTTGATGAGCTTGATTACTGTTCAATTCCCTTTGAATCTGTCATATTAATACGATTAGAATACAATCACAAGCTAATCATTTATCATGTTTTATTTGTTTTTATGCGCTTCAAATAGGCCTAACGTTCTGTAGGACTTTGCCATTTTGTCACCATCACTTTTCAGCTCAAAGTTACACCACTGTCATTGATTGATTAGAGTCACTAGACCTTCCCAGGGTCTTAATGGGCCTAGTATTCGTCGCACGTGGGGGGTGGAAGTTAAACATGCGATACTCGCATTGTGCCATCTACCGAATTCCTTTGAAAATGTTTACCTGCTAAGCGTACTCCATCTTACGAGCTGAATTTTGCTATGGCGACCAAGATTTTGAAATGTGAAAATGAACTGAATGAAAACCAAGGTTTCAACGTTTCGTTTCTGATTTCCATAATTTCGTAGTCTAACTAAGCTACAATAACTGTAAGCTTTTCAGAGTTGCAGCAACATAAGTTACTTCTTTCCTCGCATACTGCGTCCACAGACCAATCATTAAAAAGTTAATATAACAATGTCGTGACTCTGACTGTATCCATATCAGAGGCGGATGCAGCGTTTCATCCGTGAGCGGTTGGGGACGGGATGCATCGTTCTCTTCTCTCCAAAACTTAAAGTTGATGAAAAGATCGTGCTGCATAAGCATCAGTTAAATTTTGTACTTTCGTCGAGTAAATTATCTCATAATTATAGGAAAAGGACCATCATTGACCCTCCTTGATCCAAAACTGATCTCCTCTGTTTTCTTTGATACAATTATAATTATATTTTATACTTACATAAAATCTGAAATGAAACTTTGAAGTCTTGTTTTTCAATCAGTTCATTTGGAGTACATTATTGCTGGGGTCAAATCAATTCGGTGATTTGAAAAGTACAATATTATGTCAACCGCGGTACATGAAATTAGAGCAGGAGGTAAGAGCAACAAAAAACTAAGAAAAAGTTATTGAAATCCTCTAAATGAGTGCATCAAGTGATTGAAAAGATTTGTTTCATGTGATTCAACACTGGACTACTGGAAGCGTAATGGGGCACAATCACTAGTTAAGTTCATTGAACACGTGACAGCGCGGTGATCACGTGACAGGGCGCTGATCACGTGACAACGTGACAGGGTACTGTTCACGTAACAACGTGACAGGGCGCTGATCATGTGACAGGGCGATGATTATGTGACAGTGCGCTTATCACATGATGGAAGCGCTGATCACATAGCGAGTATGCCAGTCAAGTGACGAGGTAGCTGGTAAGGTGATGGCGGTACTGATCACGTGATAAGGACCTATCTCGTGACGGAGCCGCTGGTCACGTAGGAATGGAGCTGATAGCGTGATAGGGGAGACGATCACATAACGGTGGAGCTGATAACGCGATGAGCGCGCCTATCACGTGAGAGAGCACCAATCACGTCTCGAGTATGTCGATCACGTGATAAAGGCCCTGATCACGTGATGAAGCCGCTGATCATGTGGTGAAGCCGCTGATCACGTGATGAGGGCGCTGATCAAGTGACGGGCACGCTAATCACGTGACGGGATGCCGCTGACAGCGCACGACGGCGATGAGAACAATGAGGACCGCAGCGATCCCTGCCGTCAGAGCGACGATTGACACGACGACCACTCCGTCTGAAACAGGACGAGCGTCACAAATTTGTTGTAGAACATGAAATTATGGTTTTATATTTAATCAATCAGTTTAAGATCAAACTCGCAATATTGCATGCGGAAAAATATAGCTGCAGAAGCTCTATATACTGGGCAGTCCTCTAAAGCGATAAAAGTACGTGTAGCAAACCCCCTACAACGCAAACCTAAACTAAGGAATTACCAAGCATGTGAATGATCAACACAGCTATAAAGTTTAAAGCTTTTTACTCGCTGATTAAATAGACTTTAAAATTCTGTTTTGTTGTGTGTTTTTTGAGCTTTTTATGATTTGCCCCACATATAGAGCAAGTCTACGTTTTCAGCCTTCCATGCTCTGGCTTCGGCTCAAATGCCAATTTTTCGGCATTGGACAGTTTACAGTCTTTTCAGGTTTGTTATCTCATTTGAAAGCTGAACTTCATTCAGTTTAGGTCTTCCTAGAGTGCGTAGATTCCGCTGGATGCTATAGGGCAGGCTACCTTGTCAGGCAGCAGGGATATATGACACAATTTTGTTACAGTACATTGTCCGATCCGACCTCCCGGCAGCCTTGTCCTTCTGATCTCAATTAAAAATTCCCATCCGGGTTACGACTCGATTAAAATTCCCATCCGAGAAATTGAATTTTCCTGTTGAGCTAGAGCGGAGTTGAACCCCGGACCTCTAGCACGGCAGTCCAGTGACAATACCGCTTGACCAAACAGGCAAGCAGAATCTGAATCAAACATTAAAATTCTGTTAAGACGTACTGGTGTCGTAGCCGTTCGGCTGCACACCTGCGTCGGGAGCACTTTCTCCGAGAATTTCATTCATCACCGGCACATCGGCTGAACGAACAAACACAATGCAATGTCCTCGGTCAACAGATAAATTGATGTATTTGTAAAGATTGGCTACATCCTATTGCAATCAATTTGAAGTCTTAAATATTTCACTCTAAGACATGAAAACAGTAGCTCATCATCTGTGATACCATTGAACCAAAATGAAAAATCTCTAGATTCCGGAATCTCAGCCAAAAATATCCCTTGATTGTATTTTTTACACATTAAATGCTGAAAGGGACAAACATTGCAACTTGTTGATAAGTGACCTAGCGTAGCTTTCACTTAAGAAAGCTGAAGTTCAATCATGACTAAGACAATCTTAGTCTGAAGATTGTCTTAAGAGAATCTTATGAAAATCTTATCTATTTGATTGGAAAATCAGTCGCGCGCTTATCTTGTATCGCTACAAGATAAGCAGCAGTTTGTGATGTACCAGTAAAGGGAAAGATATTGGTTTATAACGCAAACGTTACACGTTTGCGTTATAAACCAACATTACTTCATCAAAACGTCAGATATTACTAAAATATTTCTCTCTGCAAGCATTAGCTCATCACCGGTGATACCTTTGAACCAAAATAAAATATCCCAGGATTCTGGGTATCTGAGCCAAATATAGGACCCTGGATTGCATTTTTTGACAAAAATATCTCCAGCTTCCATATTAAAATGTGTAATTTTCTGAAAAATATCTCCAGATATCTTGGAATTGAATTTAAAATCAGATCCCTAAATCGCTAACATATCCTTATATCTAGTGATATATATCCCAAGTAGCGTTCGAAGGGGTTTTAGATTACCGTAATTTCTATGGTAATTTAGAATTGATAGTGTACGGTAATTAATTTTAAATTACGGTAATCTATAATAAATTACCGATTCGGTAATTTAGCCTTATTTTTTCCTTATTAAAAACCTAGATTTTGGCATGAAAGGCACTTGAAATGCATTTCAAGACGGCAACTCACGCTGCGAGCAGTTCCCCACTAATCCCGTCCACACGTTGTTCCGACACAAGAGGCGCCACCGTTCAGCGGAGTGCAGACAACGAACGTCGACCACGTGACCGTCCAACTTCTTGTCGAGCCACGAGTAGGCCGGAGGGTCGAAGTCAGGGCATCCCACGACTGGCGCGAATATTTGCCACAAAGGAATCTGATAATTTAGTACTGAATGCATTTCATGACGTGCAGGACATTGAGCCTAATTTACCTACCCCATAGAATTAACACTGAACTTAAAAATTTCAATTTGCACCATAAGCATAAAATTAAGTGCTAGACCGTACCGTGAGGCGCTGTCGACTTTTAAAACATGATCACGTCACTGCGCAAGCCGTGTGTGCGCACTTGGCGTCAATGTGCCTACACCTCGACACAAACACGGGGAACTATAATGTTTATGAGATGCCCTTATAATTTGGTAGTATCATTGTACCAATAACTACCGATGTTTGGAATAAGATTCTACATATAATCCACGCCGCGTCCTACCCGAGTACTCGAGCAGGAAGCGCTTGAGGTCGTTAGGCGCCGCCCCCGCCGTCACCCATACTCGCACGACGCTCGTCGTCGACAGGTGGAGGGGACTCACGCGCCTCTCCCCGCCGCAGACCGGTACGGGCCGGGCGGCATGGCCGTCCTGGAGAAGGCCGTACTGCCGGCAGGGGGGGCGCGCCGGCGGGGGTGGCAGGGGAGGGGGTGGGCTCTCGGGGGCTCTTTGGGAGGCGTGTTCGGTCAGGGTGACTAAAGCTGGGTTTGAGAGAATCCCGTTGAGTTGGCTGCGCTGCTGCTGTTGATGGTCTAGTTGGACATACTGCTCGTGATATTGATTTCGTTGATGATGCCGATACAGATCTGACACTTGATGTTGCTGCTGCTTTGGTTCGTCTTGAAGCTGATATTGAGGATTTTGTTCGGATAACCTCAGTTGAGGTTTTGGATGATGCTGTTGAGAAGGCGGAGGCTGCTGCTGGGGCTGCTGCTGGGAAGCTGGCAGCTGCTGCCGTATATTGTACACACTGATCTGTTCGGAGCTGGGATGATGATGTCGATAGGGCAGTTTCGAACTCCTTTTCGGTGATGCGTAGGACTGTTTCATTTCTACCTGGTTCGATAAACCTACCACCAACTGTTGCTGATTCTTTAGATGTGTTTCACTTCTTTCATATCGTTGTCTGGTGGATAAGACTTTCAACTCGGCGTCTGTTCTCGGAGACTCCAATTCCATTTTTATATTGTTAGTTGTTCCAGTTCCAGTTTCTTGTACCCAGATACGATCCTTTTTCTGCACCGGTTCTGATTCTAAATTGTAAAATTTATTCCTACCCTTTGTTTCGTGTTGAAGTTCACTTTTTCGTTTTATTCTAAACCCCTCATCAGCGTCTGCTTCTGTTCTAACTAATTTGTCGAAGCTTCCACTTTCCATCAGATCTGAAAAGTATGGAACATTGCCCGTCCTACGATTTTCAACCTCAACGCTACTGCCTCTGCTCGTCTGCAGCATACTATTCCAGCTCAAATCCTCATCCTGTCTCCCACTACTTTCGCGCCACGAGACCCATGGCCTAACTGTCGTGTCACCAGAGGTTCTCATCACAAGGTCTTTCTTGTCAGCAACGGCTGCAAGATTAATATCAACGGCGGGATCCCAGGTAGGGACAGCGAACGAGCTGAACGCTGCAGGCGGGGCGTCAAGAGCGAAGTCGTAGAGCGTCAGGTTGATGCGCTGTCCGGGTGCGACCTACAGCGTGTACACGTCAGAAGAGTTGAAAGTGTATAAATTATACTTGCTGACATAATTTTACTTGTTGTATACTACACCGTGTCGCGCTGAAAATTAAAACATTCTAGACATTGTCGTAACTCGGTCAGAAGTTTTGAGATTGATCTGAAATTTTAGGCACAACAATTGCAGCCATATTAGCTTTCATAAATTTTGCCAATCTGTTGATAAATGTGAGTCCTTTTGTCAAAGTTATGCTAATTTTATTACCAACAAAACCAAGTTTCCAACATTAGTTGCTACTTATTGTGCTTCTACAATGATGTGACAAAAACATGAAGCCCAGAAATTCAGGCCCATAGTGGGGGGGGGGGCCAAGGGGGGCATTCTCCCCCCTTGGGCCCCCCCCCCGCAGGGGGCATTGCTCCCCTTTGCTGGGGTACTCTGCCCCCACTGTTCTCAAAAAATGTTACATTAGGGGAATGCTGTTTGCTCACCCTGCTCTTAGTGGAAGAATGGCTTCTAAATTTTTTGTCAGCACCCCCCCTCGTGCAGTCGATTCGATAGCAAGTGTGCAGCGGGCCCAGAAATGTCTACCCCCTACTAAAATTCTCGCCCCTCCTCCGCTGAGAATGGTTACGCTACGGGGCTGCAGAAATTCAGTCCTAACTTATGTTCAAAGTGTCCTCCTTGATCACATACACATGACAGAAGACTTGTTCTATCCGCTTGACCCTCAGATATGGAGTGTAGAGTCTACACCTCTACTGGAGGAGCGCGTTTATCATGCTGGCGTACGGAAGTAGTTGTCGAAATTTAAAGAAGGCCCGATTAACTAGCACGGGAAATTTTCTCTATTAGCTAATCTTGCTCTTAACTGATGCAAACTACTTCATCCAAATTTTAAAATTGTCAGGACGCTGACTATGGCATTCTATAACCATTATTTTACGACTACTTACACGTAATCGCTATATTAACATGCGGTCGGCTGTTAAATAACGAAAAATAAATCAATCTATAGATTACACTTGTGTGATCTAAATGCTAACTACAAAAACAAACTTGTTAATTGTTCAACGCAAATAAATGACTGGTTGAGAACTGGACGCATACTGCTACAACTAAACTAACTTGCTAACTAAACTAAACTTACTAACTTCTAAAATTAATGAAAATAAGTTGATGATTAAAAGCGTTCGGCACGTTCTTAGAACACGCAATGATATGACAGAAGCCTCGAAGACGTTTAAGGAAGGTTGCAAGAGGGCGAATCTGTACTATAAAGATCACAATGAGAGACCTTCGGGCGCGGTCTATTTTTCAGGGTCTTTTGGGGGCGTGGTGTGTGTATGGCTGTGTTGGCGGCGATGTCCATCGCTGTATCGCGTTGGGCCTTTACAATGCATTTAGGCTCGATGATGTTGCCCTTAGAGAACTGGGGCCTCATTTAGTACATTTTTTATGATTTTTGTCAATTTTATCCTAAATCAAATTTAAAACCAATAAAATCCAATCGCCGATTGCTGTGACGTCACCATTCAGTTCGGGCGCGACTGTGCGGAGTTTCCAATAAAAAAGATAAGATTTTCATAAGATTCTCTAAAGACAATTCTAAGACTAAAATTGTTATAAGATCGCTTCCTGAATGAGGCCCCAGTCTCATAACGTGACGCAAGACATGTCGTTCACTGGGGCGATAAAAGATCTTTGCTGAGGCCAGCGCGTGTCTTACAGATTCCCGTAAAAGGCCTACGGGTCTTATAGGCTCCGGGAGAAGGCTACGGTTCTTATGAGCTATGGAAAAGAAGCTTGCGGGCACGGGCATGCAGGGTCGGCAAGTCATTACTAATTTGCGTAGTGCAGACGATGTAAATCTCACGTGTCAGACATAAGATGAACTCAAAGACCAGACCTGCGTCAAAAATGAAATGTATATGGCCGGAAATAACTGAAGACAAGAGCAAATTAATGGCAATAGTCAGTATCGAAGAGATTAATTTTGAAATTGCAGCAAGAAGAGTAGGACAAGTCTACTCTTTCTCTAAACAAGACTCCTTTATAATGGACGATGCAAAATCTAAGCGATCGAGGTTCAAATTGGAATAACGGCCATAACAACAGCTTTGCAAGTGTAACAACCATCTAGAAATGAACTCCCATTGATCTAAAAGTAAAAACCAGGTTCTTGCAAACATCAACCCGCTATATTTTTCTATGATGGGTGTGTGAAACCGGGACACTAAGGGCAGATGACAATGCACGCTTACTAAATATATCATAGATCGTACAAAAAAACTAACCAAAGGCTATGGGAAAGAATTTTGATAGCAACAGGACGAACAGAAAATGATAGACTACTACCAACAGTAGCAAGAAAAAAGCTTTTATTGTTTGAACTCATCAGCAAATCGGGGAACATTTTCAAGCACAATACGATAGTAAGTGAAAACGAGCGTGAGGAAGACATGGAATAACTATGTTTTTATTCCTCTTATATTCTGTTCATGTTCGTGTACTGATGCATATTGTGGGGTTTACCCCGTGTCTTTGTGCCTAATAGGCCTACGACAAAAATTGGATTAAAACGTGAGAGTGGACGAGAAAGACACACACGCGGTGCAAAGGGCAGAGAGCAACGGAGAACGCTGGTGTGCAGATCATCAGAAGTGCGTCCCAACAACCAATTTCACCAAACGGGTCAAGGAACGGGTCCCTAAGTGAAGTTCATGGTCCCTACTACGGCCGAAAATATCTTTAAGTACAGGTGACTCTAAAAAACGACACAAGTGAATTATTGTGATTTAGAGATTTCCTATATATTAGTAAACCTTGTAAACCTATTAGATTAGTAAACCTTGCCAAAAATCTAAAAATAGAATACAAACCTCGATGAGCCACGGGTGGCTGGTGCCGTCACAGCCCGGCGTGTCTGACGTCACAATGTTGGCGAGGAAGCCTCGTCGGCGCGACGTCACGTGCAGTTCATTGTGACGTCGACAATACTCTGTGGACACCGTCTCCACTGACAAACAGATAGGCATCATAAGTTATTAGCTAGTCACACATGAGCTAAAACACTATGAATGAATGAATGAATGAATGAATGAATGAATGAATTAATTAATTAATTAATTAATTAATTAATTAATACATTTTTATTTCAAGTAGATTGAACGACGTAGTTTAACACGTAATGGCCTGAAAGACAGACACGACAAGCTCTGGGAGCGATAGCGTGCGTGCGCGACAGCGTGCTTAATGCATACCGATCGGTACAACACATTTAAATGACTTCCAATGCGTTTCAAGTGGGCTACTTTGATAACCAGAACTAGCGCCGTGGGATGAAGACGCTTACCTTCTTTTCTTTTGGTCCGTCCGTCAGCTCTGCGAGTGACGATAGGGCCGAATGAGCTCTCACCAAACATCTCTGTCCGACATCGCCCTTACGGCATTGTTCA
>JAQIWG010010238.1:0-10123 GCA_034695025.1 Chamaedrilus cognettii
GTGCGCCCCCCCTCCCCCCCCCCCCCCCCGAAAGCATCCCGATGGGCCCCCACGGCGCCGTGTTTTCAAAGTGGTTGATACAAAAAAAAATTATCGACTTTTTGTGATAAGTGTGATATGAACTTCTTTTTTCCCTCCCGCGAACGAAATTTGTTCTTTCAAAACGAACTCATGGGGGGAATGCGGACAGAATTTCTTTCAAAAACTTTTCTTATTCCGTTCATGTCCCAGTCATAGCCCTCCATAGACGGTGATAGACCTCCATAGTTGGCCCCAAAAATTTCTTTTTTCAACAGATCAACTTCACCGCCTTTTGCTTAAATTGCTATGCCAAATTTAATACTTCCCCCTCAGTCCCCCCCCCCCACCAGAACCATCGGCCCCTCTGATTGGCGGGTGCGGGGGGCCTAACGCCGGCGCTGATGGTGATTTGTGAGGTTAAGGACCGCGAGTAACAACAAAGACTACGCGAAGGCATAAAAAATCACAAAATGTCCTTTTCGCGCAAGTTTTGTGCGTTTTCGAAAAAGTGAGTGGCATGAGTCACACGACTGACTGAACTTCTGTTACAGAAAACTCAAAATTGATGAATACGCATGGTTTTATTTTCAACGCATTAGGTGCACAAGAGAGCCCTCCCTGCTAGGGGTAGAGTAGTATCAAATAACTCCGATTGCTCGGATCGCGACATAGCCAGCATGGCTAGGTGTTCTCTTCGCTACTCAGTGCATCTACGTTCATCGCCTGTGCTTGCGATACGCAGGCCTGGGCATAATTCATGTAGACGCTACATTTACACGTAGCCTACATGTAGATCCAATTTTTGCAAGCGCCTCGGAAATGCAGTAAAACGCAATTTTATATTATCACATTAATATAATTGATAGCAATAAAAGTGGGTTTAAGTCCGTTTCGACGTCCGCAAGTTGACTATTGCACAGCAGTTGCTGGCGCAGCTTGGCCTTGAATCATGACTGTCTGAGCTGGCTGCTCTGCCACCTGTCGCAGAAAAGAATTGAAGAACTAGTTAACGTTCGTTTCATGGCACCAGGGTCACGTTCTCAATATAATGTGAACGAAATACACTGAGGCATTGGACATGATATTTTTATCTTTTCCTCCCGAGTCTGGCTGGCATTTAATACTAGTATCAGTTATATGGAAAATTTGATCGATTGATTGGAAAACAAACTAAAACAAACAGTTGCCGCTGTATTGCGACCAATTTGTTGGGGCGGTCCTAGATTGTATGATATAGGAGCCCGGGAGTCAAAAAATGGCCGAAGCAGCGTCACTGACTTTGTGGACAATTGGACAGCCCCCTAACTTTAATAAGTTTATAACGGTGGGACGAATTTAAATTTTTTTCGATCACCCCCAGTGTGTCCAAGACTAGGTTTAGCCCCAACGAAACAAGCGTGGCGTTATGCTTGTTTATTTTAAAACAGGCGTAGTACATGCAACTGCTCAACCTTTAAAAACCGCACACGTTCTACATGTAGGCAGCTCTAATCTATTTTACGCGTAATGCTACTCCTTCTCATTTCAAGTTCGGCGTTCTATTTGCATGGATCTAGTCAACGTTTTTGCTACACTAGTGTATGCCTCCTGAACTTGCGATGACGATCTCTTTGCAACTAAACCTGAGTACAAACGGATGTCGACTCGAAATCGAAGCTCACTTTCGCGTTGGCGCTGTAGTCGGTGTGGCCAGCCGATAGGATGGAGACGGACAAGCTGAACTCGACAATGGCCAGTAGAGCCAGAACAACGGCGCAGACGGAAAACACCTGCCACATTAAATATTCATCTTTAATTCACCACGTAGGTAGTATACAATGAGCAGCGAAAACAAGAAGTCACACAATGCAGAGAGAATCAAAGAAAAGAGTCACTACATCACATCAACCGATCTACCAAATCGATTATACGATAGTGCTCGTCTAAATAAAGGTTAAACAATAGATATTGAACGACCTCGTTATACTTGTTGTAAAACTCTCCGTGATCAGGTAATCGTCTATATCATACTTCATCATAATCCATATATTCTTTCATTCCGAGACAAATAAAAAGGGTCTTAACCGGGCACAATAATGCAATTCTTCAAATACGAGAATTTGGTCACAGACATTTGAGATGGTGTCTCTGCACCTGCACCATGTCACTCGCCACGCCCACAATCGGATGTAACGTGTTATATTACTAATTCAAATGTTACATGAACCTTGATTGATGCATTAGGTGACAGTTCTAATTCTGAATCAATCATAGAGCAATTTAGTTAGTCATTAGATAGTCAGTTAGTGAATTTCTTAGTCCAACGCTACGAAATTTTGGATTGACCGAGTCAGGCTTCGGGACGAATTATTTAACTGACTACATGTAGCAAAGTTGTGAAGGAGCCACCCTTTAGTCGTCGACTCTGTTTCTGTCCAGGTTTTCACACAGGTTTACACGTATGCGCACTTGTGAGGACTGCTGGAACCGGATTATACGGCCGGATGCCCTCCCTGACGCCAACCAAATAATTAAATATCTGGCACGGGGTTAGCAGCTAGCGATACTTGTGTGTTTAACAGCCTTGCTGAAGGGCCTGCAACGCCATGGTTTCATAGTTGCGAGGGACTTGGAACCTGGTCTCTGGATTCCCAGTTAAAAAGTCCAATGCATTGAATTCTCTCAATAGATGCTTCAGATTATAAGCGAAACGTACGCGCAGTCTCAAATTTTTTGCAGGCAAAAGATTTTGAGTCACTTTGTGCACCCTTGGCAAAAGTGATTAATTTCGTCAGCCCTGCAAATAATCATCCATTAGGGTGGAGTGCAGTAGAGAAATTGAAGTTGAAGAAGAAGTCCCGTCTAAAAAAAGGGACGAGAATTGGTTTTGCCATAAGCACAGTAACTTTGTGGAATATGTTTTCGCTTCACTACCCCGCTTAACACTTTGTTCGTTCAAAAGAAAACATACGTTGTCGGTATAAAATCTAAATCGGTACTTTTGCCAGAACTACAAAGCTGGAGACATCCACTCCCACTCCCCTCCCCCAAAACAATCAAGTCCCCCCCCAACAACCAAGTTGTAGGCCAACTTACCGGGAGAGCTGAAAATAACCCGCGGTACTTGGCGACCACTTCGATCGATAGGGCGCACAGTATGACAGAAAACACGAGCGAGAGAGCGGCCGCCACCACGGCCACAATTATCTGCATCACAGGAAAATGACATACTAACACCCTATCACTGGGGTCATCAAAAAGCCCCCAACGGTTTAAAAAATAGAGAATGACTGCTGAATAGTCTGAACTAGAAACGCGTCCAAGAATACAAACATCGTTAAGAGAGACCTCAAAAACTTCTGTCAGACTCTAGTGGGGGGTCTAGCTATGTATCTGGACACATTGGTTCTCACAATAAAGTTCTATCATCACCCCGTATCATTACGCGCGTTATTTGCATTAATTACCGTACATTAAAGCAGGCCTACGTGGATTTTTGTATGCATATGCCTGTTTTTCGGATAGTGAATGTTCTTACATTTCAATTTAACGTTAACTGCTTGTAATCGTCAATTTCAAGGCCTACTCGATTGCGCCGACGATGCGTTTCTCGCATACTAGCAGGCCTGCTGCAATTCAGCTGTCTGTTGCATAGTGAACATAGTGAAAGGATCGTGAGCTTACAAACCCGAGTGCTGTCGATACCTTGGGCGGCCACACAAAAACAGATACCGGCCACCAGAAACTGCAAACATGGAAGTAAAATTTAAATGCATTGAATTGAATTGCGCAATATAAAACAATTTAAATAAATGATTGTCGATAGTGAAACATCCGGGCCCTCATTCACGCATATTTCTGACGTTTTTCCTTAAGTGCTAAGTTTTTCTAAGTCACACTTTGAAAAAAATTCGTTCGCAGAGCGCAATGACGTCATCATTTGGTTCGGGCGTGACGGTGCTAGGTTTCAAATAGCACAGGATAGGCCTAAAATAAAAAAAAGTGCATAAGGCCATAATCATGACAATTCCTATAACCCCCCATGCAGCAAATCAATGACAATTTGTTGATTACATCATAAGTTACAAACAACAAAATTCCATGCCATGACATTGAATTTAAAGATTAATGTCAACACATTCAACATTTTACAAAATTTTAAGTCCCGTCTTTCTTGACAGAAATCTCAGCTTCGTATATTCATTCTGATGTCGTTGGTTATTCCACACTTTTTTCAGTGCAAGAAAAGGTCAAAAGATTTTATATTTTACGTTTTCAAATTAAATCAAATCAAATCAAATCAAATGCGTTTATATTAGACTTTGAAACATCAACGACGTGAGATTTGAACGTGACAAGTCTAAAATACTGACATAGGCGCTGAGCTGTCATTCTCTGCGCAGACTAACGTATGTCATTCTGTATCGCCCACATGTATAATTAGCGTTTGAAAATAACCAGTAAACTGAAAATATGTAGATTACCTGTAATCTGTTATTTAATTACCGGTAAACTCTGGTAATATATGGCAATCTAACTATGCAAATTCCTGACCGAAAAACTACAGAACGATTTTAAAATAAAATAAAATTTCCAAATGCTGTTTGATTTTCCAAATTAATTTCTACATCAAAGTTTTTTCCGTCGAAAACAACCATGTTTTCAACAAAACGGGCTAGGTTGCTGTCATGAGATGCATTTCATGTGCATTTTATGCCAATATCTGCGTTTTTTATAAGAGAAAAATCAGGATAAATAACCGAATCGGTAATTTATTATAAATTACCGTAATCTATAATAGATTACCGTAAATTACCGATCTTCAATTACCATAAATGACGGTAATCTAAAAAACTCATAGAGCGCTGTGTATAATACAATGTATTCGCTACGATGCAGGGCGCATTTTCTTAGTAATAGATCCTACATGCATGTGAAGCATGCATGCAAGTATGTTTACGTGCATACATGCATACACGTAAGTATGTGAAGTGTATGGCTGAGAGCTTAAAAATGACATTTACATTATATTGAAAGCAGTATTAAATAGAGTATTATCGTGTGTAGCAATGCAACTTGAATTGTTGAACACTACAAACTGCAAGATATCTGCGAGTTACAGGCAAAAACATCATCATAAATCCCTAGAAACTTGCTACGCAGCAGAGGCATAGTATCAGACTATCAGTATTGTAACTCATTGACTAACCACGCTGCCACACCAGAAACCAGCGTGGCCCTTAATGGTTGGCCCGAGGAAACCGAATCCGAACGGGTCGCTGACTGCCATGGCGACTCCCTGGAAAATATACGTCAGTATGGAGATGATGATCGTTGTCACGCCGATACCTGCAGAAAATGTAATACACGGGTCGAGACGTGTGGAATCTTTAACTATTCGCTCACTGGAGAACAAAATCTACGGTTTAGCACTCAAATTGCTTTAAAATTAATGCAGCCCCAAGTAATAACATCACCAGTGTTACATTTATGTACCATTAGGTGAAAACGGAATATCCCTAAATTCTGAGTATCTCATCAATCAATATCCCTAGATAGCATTTTTTGACAAAAAAAATCACCAGGTTCCATTTTATAATGCTCTATTTTATAATTTTAAAAAATCCCCAGTTAATTGGGAATTTCGCTTAAAATCAAATCCCTCAATCACCGAAATATCCCTAAATCTAGTGACATATTTCTTGCAGTGGCATCAGTAAGCATGGCATAATACGTTAATAATTATTGTCTTAAGAAAATGACAATTCTATGCTAGTACTGCACAGAATACCGGTAGCTCTTCCAGCAATGGTGGGGTACGGCTTAGATTCTCTTGGTGCTTGTAAGATGTAGACAAAATTCTGTCCGCCTGGATTGTGCGGCGAGAGTACATGCGGATGGGACTGCTGCTGCGACTGCTGCTGCGGAGTCGACTGCTGCTCCGGAGTCGGCTGCTGCTGCTGCATCTCCATCCCCTGCTGCGGTAGTTGCTGTTTACCGTTTATCTCGCTCTCCGAATGTATTGTATTGCTATCGTCTCAAATATTAGTCGTATGCGTCTCCGGCTACTACAGGCCCAGTGGCGTCACCAGGATTTTACTGCAGGTGTGGCAAACGAAAATTAGCACAAAATATGGTTAAATTTCATTGGACAATTAGCTTATTTAACGTTTGTAATTTCAAAATGTTGCATAATAGAAGTCTAATGGTGGGTTTCAAAGATTAATTGCAATAATCAGGTTAACTGTATTGACATATTCAAAGAAACAGCAGTTTCAAAATGTCATTTATAATTTACATGACAGGCGGCAGTTTAAATCCTTAAAATGCGAAAAGGTCAGGTGTGGCGCGCCCCACAGTGCCACATAGCGGGCGACGCCACTGTGCAGGCTTATAGAACCATACAAGAAAGTTGATGATAACGATGATCAATGAGATTGTATCATACCTATATGTAGGCAATTAGACTAGATTTTAGATGCTTAGATATCTCTACTTTAGATATCTCTAAGAGTAACCGTTTATCTTAAGAGATTTAAAACAAAATATCTTTCCACTTGGTAAAAATAGTAGGGGTCTCTGCATGAAAAAAGTCTTGTGAAACATTGCCGGTGATTTTAAATTCGATTTAACGTTACGAAGAAGCGTCATTGTTGCATTAGTCCCAGGCCTACATGACTGTAGGCCCTATGTAGGCTGACAGCGGTGAAATTTTGACGATCGCTCATGCACGTGTGTCTGGCTGTACTACACGTCAGCTATCGCAGACGAAATTCACAAAACACTCTTTTCAGACAATATCTAATACTAGGCGGTCCAGGCCAGAGGCCGCAAAAATGGCGAAGAACTATGACAGCAAATACCTTCTCTGCGTTGATGCAGACTAAATGCCGCTTTGTATCCAAACGTCGAGCGTTTTATAGGAATACAATGTCGTGCGTATACGAAATAAATTACATCCAGTGCGTGCTGCTGATACCGGTTGCTACGGCGATCACAAGTAGAGCCCAATAAACAAATCATCGATAACGGAAGACGTTAACGGAAAATCAGCAGGCAGGGGCGAAGGGGGAAACGAACTTAAGGGGGAGCTAATTAGCGCATTAACTCCCATCAGACCTCCTTCAGACTCCTTAACCCCATGCACTTCGACTCCATCAGCCGCCTTAACCCAAGGCTTGAGCCCCCCTGACTCTAACAAGCTAAGGTTATAGAACTTTACAAGGTCTACCTCTCGGGGGGGGGGGGGGGGAAGTCAGCCCTTCAAAGCCCCCTACGATATACGCCCCTGTTACCAAGACCATCCTTTCTCTTCGTAGCCAAGCAACGAAGAATCGTTGACTCCAATATTTACAATCGCAATTAAACACGGGATTGACCTAATGTAGTTTAGCCTAATTATTAACCGAAAGTGTACTAATGGGGATTCATTCGCAGAAAAATCCTCGTATCTATAGTCAAAGCTCAAGAGTGATTGGGACTCGTTGTCAAAATAGCAAGGTATTATTTATTTTAGCAGCCCTTAATTATGTATTTCATTCGCCAAATCAATGACAGCGCATCGTCACATCAAACACAAAAAAGCAAAATCAATTCTGAACCAAAAAGTGTCAGTGAATAATAATAATAAAATAAGTTAAACTATAAGGAAATTTTGAACTGTCACGATTCAAACAAACACATTGCGACGAGCCTTAGCATCCCGATACGACATTTCAACAAAAGAGAATGTTGAGGATCAAATCGATAAAGGGGCGCTTACGTTGTACATGCATGGTTGTGCTTCGTTGCGCTATAGGCCCTGCGTTACGACTTGTTTAAACAGTGCGATCTTTATTATGTAGAAGATACTGAAACAGAAAATTGTGGCTCCAATAATGCACTTAGATAATATTAATGTCAATAAGTCTAACTAACCCCCTTTTTATCGTGCAATCTGTTGATCTCCATGTTTTCCCACACAGACACAGGTTTACACGTTTTCGCTCTGATCAGGGCTGCTGGAGCTGAGTTTTCAAGCCGGATGCCCTTTATGACGCCAACCAAATAAATAATTATCTGGCACGGGGTTAGCAGCCAGCGACGCTAAGGTGTTTTAACAGCATTGCTGAAGGACCTGTAATACATGGTTTCATAGTTGTGGTGAGGGGACTTGACCCCTCGTCCTCTGGACTCGAAGTACGACGCCTTAACCGCTACACCACAGCATCTTACTAACTGTTTAACCTGCTCACATATTGGGGACGCCAATGGAGACGGCAAGCCTTCAATAGGGGACGCTTGGCGTCATGTGACTGCCATGTATTGTAGAGCCGCCCGCCAAAGTTAAAGTACTCTGGGTGCCGAAACCACCAGTTTAAACATGCTCGTTATTTTATTTTTAAAAGTAAAGTATCTATATTTATTTAAACTGTTGTCGAGGCTGCTCTCGAACTGTTAATTATAAAAATGGGTGACATTTATAGTGTTCCGAGAGAAATCTGTCCACCCTTTTCATCATTGGTTGTGTTACTTGTGTACATTGTGAAATGATTGCGTTATGATTGTGTGATTTAATGATTGAATTATATGTGCTACCTGTGTACACGTACACGATGTTTGATGAATAAATTGAATTGATTTGAATACTATAGTAGTTATTACACTGATATTACTCGTACTTGTTAGCCAGCCAAGAAATTGCCGCACGTTTTCCGAAAGCATTAACTCAAGCACTCAATACTCATCTGCATTATACAGCGCTAGATCGACTGAAGATTATCAAGAATTATCCCGTTGCTACACAATAAAATGTAATCTCACTAAGAAGAAGGACGTTTTTATTGAGCAGGCGTTTCAATGTTTGCACAATATGAGCGCGTGGACTGTGGGGCGTCGTTTAACTAAAAAAAATAATCGAAAAAAATATATAGAAATAAAGATGAAATTAAATAAAGGTACCAAATCAATACGGGGTTTGCCTATCGGCGCACGCCGTAAAAATAACGGGCATACACTTATCCTTTTCATACAAAACTCGCGAGGGGGTGGGGGAAGGCTAAGGATGAGTTTTTTGTTAAAAATGAGGCCTACAAAAAAAGCTACAAATTGAAACCTTAAAATTTTTTTTTAATCTCGCTTAAAGTTAGACGAGTTTGCGGACGAGCGCAGAAGCATTTATACACTACAAATGCTTCTGCTCGTCCGCACACTCGCTATATCAAACTGAATGCATTTTTAGTCCTGCGACCATAACACTGCATGTTAATTTTTGCGCCACCACGTAGCAGTCCCATATCAAAACTTTTGGTAGCGCGCGATCTTCTCCCCTGTATAAACTTATTAGGCCTATATAAAAATAGATGCCTTTGGGCACCACCCCTGTTTTTCAGGGGTGATTCCAGCAATTGTTGAGGGGGTATCGAAGGGAAAACTCGCAGCAGCCTATGCGTTCCCCCTCCTGTGCAAAAACTCGAAACCGGGGAGGGGGGGGGTGCTGACGGAAATTTTCAATTTGTCGTGACAAAACTGCCTTAACTTGATCAAATTTAACTCCACATGCTGGTGGGGGAGGGAAGGGAATGATTACCTTCATTTTCCTTATTTTATCTTGCCTTTCTTAACTTTAACATGACAAAAAAACCTTACATTCTGGTGAGGGGGAGGCATCCTCTCTTATACTCAACGTAGATCAGCCCCTGAGTGCTCATTAAATAATTCTCAAATTTGCAGGCGGGGGGGCTTGCACCCCCGTGCACCCTGGGCGAGAGGCCACCGCCCGTATATATAGGCAAATGTATGAGTAAACTGGAATCTGATTCGCAGTCAGCACCAGTTCATTCACAACATTGTCACACCACACGATGCAACCGAAATAACTATAGCCAGCGGCTACACTTGTTTCATATTGTTAACACCCACGCCTCCCCCCCGGTCGTCAGTTTGGTATGAGAGGGACGAAACATTGAATTTCTTTGTTCAATTTGTTGTCGAAAAATGCATATTATGTTGCTCCCTTTTACGCGTTTTGCTTGACTTATTGGCTTAAGTTTAAGCCCAAGACTGTCATAGGAGCTAATGCTTCTTCGAATATTAAGGCTGCTAAAGGACTATACAAGAAAAAGATCTTCTGTGTGAGTAATGT
>JAQIWG010010239.1:0-10122 GCA_034695025.1 Chamaedrilus cognettii
ACCGTTAGATCCACGTTAATGCCGCATCCTAACATCCTAAACCTGGCGCGAACGCGGTGTAAATCCATCAACTATCGGTCTAAATCGCTAGTAAACTGCAGCAATAGCCGGAGCTAGCCGCAAAGCGACTTGCAGCCACGAAGGCGCACAGGTACACTTAATATATTGTGCGTCCATCTTTTGTCTTCTTTCTCTTCTTCCTAAGTCTACTCTTAGAAACATTTTGACAACTCATATACTTTTTGTATTGACTCTTAGGTTTGGGAGGAAAAATTAATTATGTCTGTTAAATATAGATTTTTGGTCCATCTGTTAAATTTTATGTTATCAGTATGTACATCTCTTTAATCATTATTATGGTTTGACAGCATGATAACACTATTTCTGTTCCGCTTTGTTTCATTATTTTCTGTTGCCGTCTTTATGTCAGATCTGCTCTTATGCTGCTGTTATAGAAAATGTTAAAACATTTTCTGGCATTTAATTGCATTCTTTCATCATATGCCTATGTATATTCCAAATGTAACTATTTCTGGCTACGTTTGTTGTTTCATTCAAGAGCGAGACAGAGAAGCCATCAGGACAACAACGCAGATCACACAACACTGACGTGAGGTCCATCCGGCTGGCGGTGGGCACCACCAGGGCCTCTGTCATCTATGAGGATCTCATGTAAGGGGAGGCCTAGCGCAACTCTTGTCAGGAACTATGATTCAATATCGTGTTGACAGCCTGTCTCGTCAAAGTCTTATCCTATACCTTCACTTCTGGGAGTCAATTCCAAATCGATATCCAAGTGCTGCTGTAGACTTTAGACCCTAATTTTAGCCATACAGTCAGAAAGCAATTTGACTATTTCATAACCTGCACAAACTTTGATACATCCACCTCTCCCTCTTTCACGAGTTCTTCAAAGATCAAAAATTTGAACGTTTGTAATGTTAAAATTAGTGGTTTTATCTAGCTTTTAATGTTGAACACTTCATTGAAAACAACATCCCAAACGTTTGAAAGTGTGTGGTGTTGACATTGAGCACTGAAAAAAATTGCTTTTTCTGGTTCCAAATGTGCACTTAGATAAATTTAACTTGATTAAGGCCTGCACAGCCATCTTTCTAAGAAGGTTATGGAAAGCTGTGGCCTTTTTTATTTATATCACAATGATCTGTATTGACCATCAATCCCATGCACTTACATTGATTCAGTCGCCGAAAATATTTTGTATTATGTATTATAAATATAGATTCAGTCGCGCAATTGTATATCATAAATAGAGTTCAGTTGTGCGCGTGATTGCTATGTTCAGAACAGTTTCAGGATCGTGCGTAGTAACCCAACAATCTGATTTGTTGCCAGGGGCCGTAGTCACCATATCCGCGACCGCCTAGCTGGAGTGAGGTTTGAGGTCACGCTATCCAAAAACGCATGCACGTGATTGACAATTTAGCTGGATCCACCTCAAAACTCGCTCGAGCTAGGCAGTCGCGACCATGGTGACTACGGCCCCTGAGGTCAACCAAACATCTAGGCCTACTGTAAAACCTGAAATTTTTTCTGCGTGCTATTTTGGGGGCTCTCAAAAATTTATCTGCACTTCATTTTCGCATTTTTAAGAAGTGCCTATTATATAGGGCTTCTGCATCTTTTTTTGGGTATCTATTTTGCGCGTATTGCCGATTCGCAAAATACTGTAAAACATGATATTTTGCTGCATGTAATTTCGGGCAGTTTTCACTCTCAGAAATATTGCTGCACTTCAGTTTTGCATCTTGAGGACTACCCACTTAAATACAGCTTCTGCAGCTTTATGTATGTACTTTAGGATAATTTGCGAAATTTGCCCAAATTACATGCACGCCAAAATTTCATGTTTAACCGCATGCAATAATTTCATGCACGGGTCAATTCCATATTTCTGAGAAATTTCCATTTTTTCTCTATGCACCCAGGGAGCTCTAGGCTGTAAAGCAATCATTTTTCCTTGTACTGCAAGGGGTTATTGCAAGCAAAGCTGCAACAAGCATCCAGTACACTAAATACACCGTGGCTCGAAAGTAAAGAAACCAGCGAATTTCTTCAATATCTGCGGAACGCAATAAGCGTTTTCCATCAAATTTTTACCATATTGACTTGATTCATTGCTTCATATTTCTGTCAATTTTAGTTGAATTTCATCAAGTGGTTAAAAAACTACGAGTAGTCAAAACTGACCCACAAAAAACACATCGACCAAGCTGGGAAACTGCTTAATTGCCGTTTGCACCTCTTGTGTAAGCCAATAATTGTTCACACTGCTGCTATCATTGCGATAAGTACAGAATGTTCAAATTTGCCAAACTTTTGGTTATTCCATGCTTCAGGTGTTCAATGTTAATTTTTTCTGATGCGTTTTCGTAACAAGCACCATGCTGCTAAATTTTGATAATTGACAGCATGCCATTTGATGCCCAGCGCTTTGTGTCATTCTTCTTTTATACCACGCTCTTCGATTGTTTCACGTGTATGTTGGAACCAAATGTTGTTGAAACATAAAGTGCATATTCATGGATTCCTAACAATGATTGAATTGGAATATAAAAGAGCTCGTTACCACAAAATTGTTGACGCATATAGCAATTAAGCAGTTTCCCAGCTTGGTTGCCATGTTTTTTTGTATGTCAATTTTGTCTACTCATATTTTTTTAACAGCTCGATGAAATTCAACGAAAATTGACAGAAATGTGAAACAATGATCCAAGTTAATGTGGTAAAAATTTAATTGAGAACGCTTATTGTGTTCCGTACATATTGAAAAAATTCATTGGTTCCTTTACTTTTGAGCCACAGTGTACATGTGCCACCTACAAATAACTGAAATCAGCCAAGTTCTAGTGATCCACTGATAAGAGTTAATGATGTAAATAGTCGCGCTACATACTATTTCTGGTTCTTACAAACCTCTTTTCTCTCATGATTGTGCAGAATGATTTGATTAAACACAAAATACAAAACAATTTGAAAACATGATTGTATACCTTTGGTATATTCTTCTTCAAGAACATCGGTAGACCTCCTCCACCGAGCCCAATCAATAGCAGCTGTAATCCATTTTCTGCATGTTAAAAAGAAACTTTAACTACTTCGTAAAAATATTGTTTATAAATTTTCAAAAATGCATTCATACATAAAGGCAAACATTTTGATATGTTCAGGGGCCCAGAGAGTGGGGAGCTTCGGGGTTCAAATTCTCCCACCATGGACGAGGGGCTTGGGATGTATAAAAAAACAATATGTTGGTGATGTCTTGACCGTAGATATACATGTATTCAGCAAACAAAATAAGTCATCAGCTGCACCGTGTCTCAACTTTAAATGATCCAACAAATTTCTTGTATAACTACGAAGCGCAATGGGCGTTGTCAATAAAATTTTAACCACATTAACTTGAATCATTATTCCATACTTCTACCCATTTTTGTTAAATTTGATCAAGCGGTGAAAAAGATACGAGCAAATTGACCTACAAAAAAAAATTGTCAACTAAGCTGGGAAACTGCTTAATTGCTGTTTACACTGTTCGAGCAAGTCAATAACAAACATTATTTACGCTACTGGTGGATCTTTGTGATAACTACAGAATGTTCAAATTTGTCTCACTTTTTGGTTATTCCATGCTTCAGGTGTTCGACTTTGGTATTTCTAGAAGCTTTGTCATAAAAAGGACCATACTGCTAATTGTCATAATCCCTTACATTGCTGCCAATGAAAATGACGCGCTTGGGGGTGTCCCACTCTGTCCTGCCGTTGAAGACAGAAATATAGCAAACTTCTGAAAATGTGATTCAATCAATGACTCAATCACTGATATCGATGGTTCAAGTCAAACATGATGTATACAATCATAATCGTTGTGTGCAAAAGGGTGTCGTAGACGTCATGTTGTGAACAGCACAGTTTCAGGGATTGGCCAGTTTGAAATTAACCTGAGTACTATTTTGTTCTTGAACAAAGCTTGCAAGCTATAAAAAGCTAATTATAGGCCATTCTAGTGAAACAAATGTTAGGTATGCTAGATCCATCTATTTACGCCATTGACTAGAACAATTAGTTATTTTGTGCTCTGAATTCAGTGTTCACTGTGGCCTGTAACATTATTGTCCATGTCAAACAAAAAAGAAGAAAATTATTAATTTTGATCTCTTGACCCCCCTCACTTCAAGAACAATATTTATGTTTTACCCTTCCCTCCCCACGCTCTGCAACAAGGCTATAAGATTAGTGATAGGCTACGTCCATCATCAAGAAAAACCATTTCGTCTCTTTAAAGCAAAACAAAGTACTTAGCTAAAAAGCATCTGGTCAAGCCACAATAGAAATGAATCTATCTCAACTATTTATTTAAATTCCTGTCTCAGATATATAGAGACCAACCAGAGATCACAACTTTGACAGCTAGCGCTTTGGAGTCATGTCAATCTTTTACCACTCTCTTATTATTCTCTTCCATTCTCTCTTCTATTATTTCACGTGCATGCTGAAATCAAATCTAGTCGAAATATAAAAGGGACATCCTTGTATTGCTAACAACTACCGAATTACAACATAAGATATTTAAATGAAATTTTAAAAAATGCAATCAGCAATAAGGTAATTTGCCACCTCGGCAGAAGTATTTTTTTGTAACACACACACTCGTGTTTGCGGCCGCTTGTTTAAACAAGGGTAGGCCATTTGCAGCCATGCACACCCGCCCTCCACTTTATCCTATCTGTTGCATCCTCACGTTGTAATATTTTAGCTTTCATATCCTTCTCTGTCAGGCTTTGCCACGTCGTTTCCGGTCTCCCTACACGTCTCTTCCCATCTACCTCAAAATTCATACATTTCTGTAGGCAATCATGCGGTTCATTTCTCAAAACATGCCCCAGCCATCTCAGTAGGTTTCTTCTGACCACCTCCCCCACAGCCTTCAACCCCATTATAGCTCTCAAATCGGCACTATACGTCTTCTCTTTCAATGACACCCCGCTCATCCATCTCACCATTCTCAGCGCTTCCGACACATGCTTCATACATCCTTCCTTTCAGTTTCAGCAATATACACTTTTCATGTAGAATTGGTGAGAGCTCTCGGAAAATTTCACATCAATCCAAGCTATACGATCAGATGAAGTAACAGCCCAAGCCAACCGTAGTTAGATGGGCGCAAGTTTACGACCCATGTCAAATGAATCTAATCAATTAATAGTGTATTTTGAAGAGGTTGAACGGTTGTTTCTGGCAAACGAAGTAGGAGCAGACTTGCAGGCAACGGGGTTGAATATATTATTGTCAGAGAAAGCTTGTGTGTTAGTCAATAAATTACCATACGACCAGGTCTCTGTGTATACTGTTAAAAGCCAGCTCTACTCAAAGAATCTAAGTTGAATAGTCAAACTCACTACGTAAATTTTTTGACTGCCACAAGGGACAAAACCGAAAAATAACTTTTCACTACTAAGCTATCTCTACTTCTACGATATTACGTACAGTCAAAGAGCATTGGCAATGACTATAATAAGTTGTTTGATCTGTTTGTGTCGGACAAACTGAAGGAGAACCTTCCCAAACACGCATTGAACACGTCCGTTTGAAGGAAGAGCAAGGCGAGACAGCGTTTGCGTCGAACAAAGTCGCCGAAACTGCCGATTCCCTTTTGAACGGAGACTTGTATGGCAACACCAGTAGTGGTAACGTTCAGTTGAATGACAAGTTTGGTGGACGTCATGACAAGTCCAAGTCATGGCAGTCCAACAAGAAATATTTTTGGAAGGATTTCCCGAATTCCCACATCAAACAAAATCGACAACCCTTTAAGAGATCTTTTCAGGGCTGAAATTCCGAAGGGAAGCAACAAGGGGCGAGTGCGGGGACGGTGAACAAGCAGGGGCGGCCTCCACCTACTACAAATTCTAATCGGAAGTGTTGGTTCTGCAACGATCCAAATCATCTTAGCCCTCGTTGCCCACACAAGGATGACAAAAAACTAAAGGGTTTCCTTTTAAGCATGTCAATCGCGTCAGTGTCAAGTCACTGAGCGATTTATCAGTCCTGCGGCGACCGAAGTAGCAGGCGGAGCATCTGGTTGATGTGTCAAGCTCATTTGAGTGCTCTAGGAGATAGTCAGGTGATAGATCTGAAGGCAAGCCATTCATTAAGAACAGTGACCACGAATATCAGTCCGGAGACACTGTGATGTTCTGATAGTTTTGATGCTGGGAATGTTTCACTCGACAAACTAGGCAAGGGAGGATTGAATAATTCTGGTGTTCACAAAGGTTGTCAATTTGTTGTTCCTGTTTGTTTAGAAAGGTTCAAATGAGACGATCGTTGGGTTAGTCAATTCCAGGACTCAGATTTCTGTTTTGTGGACTAGTTGTTAACCTAGGTCTATGTTGATTCGGAGGGAAGTCAAATGTCATTGGTTTCAGGTTTTGCACAACGCGTGCAGGCTGATTTGCTAAATCTTCCTTTTCGACTACACACAGAAGGCAACATTAATTCCACACAGCAGGTTTACTTTGACAGTTGCGGTGACGGACGAGCTCAAAAACGAAGACTTGCTGTTGACGTTTCAGGATTATTTAACTTTGAAGGGGAATAATCTCTCATTTGACCCTTATGTTAAAACCATAACAAACTCATGTCTCATCAGAGATAATACCACTCCAATGGACCAAGTGCCTATAATTGCTAATCGTGATTTTGCAGTTATACCTTGTGAGATCGAATTTCCTTTGGAAAGAGTTGTGTTAAGGGTATCTACACGTTCTGGTGGTGTAGTCTAAGACAGAGACTCAGGCAGTGAAAGTAGTGTAATTACTCCAAAGGTGTGTGCATCTTCATCTGTTGTTTCTCCAGTTCCTTCTCAAGATGATTCTTTGAAATCTGGAGATACCTTAGGGTGCGTTTTGGACAACACAATCACAGAGGGTAGTAGAATTGAATTGGTATCCCAGCAAAAGTTGCCGATTCAACACTACTTAAGCTGTGGAAGGATGTTAGGCGATGCAAGTCGCCTATTTCTGTTAACTTTGACAATAGACTTTTCCTCAGGAGGACTAAATTGGTGGATTGGAGAATGACCAATTAATTCTGCTCGAAATTAGGAGGAGAGAAATAATAAGCAAGGAACATGATTCACTAGAGGGCAGACATTCTGCGAAGCGTATACCTTGAATAAGATACAACCCTTATTCTTTTGGTCGAATATGAAACGAGATGTCAAGGCTTATGTAGGGAGTTGTGAAGCTTGTCAGAAGCGGCGACGCGTGACCGTCAACGAGAGAATTTCAATTAAGCCCGTAGAACGTCCAGCGTCTGCCTTTCAAGTTGCCCAAATTGACCTTATTGGACCAATCAGCCAGAAATCATCCAGGGGTCACAGGTACATACTATGTATTGTAGATCAATATAGTAGATGGCCCGAGGCTTTCCCTTTGCTAAAGATGTGTGTGGCTCGTTGAGAACAAAGTTTACTCGTACCAAACTACCTTTGACTATATGTAGTGACAATGCCACCAATATGGTGTCATCTCTTAATGAAGAGCTATTTAAGAGTCTGGGAGTCAAACTAGTTCATGTCGCGCTGTGCCACTCATCTGGCAACAGACGTTGTGAACGCTGGAACCGGACTTTAAATAATATGCTTCACTTTGTCTTAATGTCTGAAAAGCCTGGCGATTGGGATATAAAACTTCCTGACTTACTGCGGGTTTACCGGGAGATTCCTAACGAAACAACTGGGCTTAGTCCTTTTGAACTGGTTTATGGTAAGCTCTTCGGGGTCCTTTGAGCGTTTTGAGGGATTGTTGGAGTTTTGAGGGATATTGAGAGGGCATTAAATGCCCTGACGCCCTTAAGAAATCTTCTGTAGCGTACCTTCAAGAAGTGAAGGGAGTAGTATAGAAACTGGGGTTTCTGGATCATTTTCTAAAACCATTGAAAATCGTGTATACTGGTCTTCGCTCAAGTTTAAAAATCGCGATTTTCAAAACCATCCAAAATTGCATCGAATTACCAAAAGTCGTCCAAAAAGGAGTTTTCCACAAACATCAAACATCGTGAGTAGGAGTCAAGGATTGCATTGCAAATCGTGTTTTGCTACTTCGTAATCTTGCAGTGCCCATAGGCATAACTACTTACTCCATTATACTGGATCAAACATTTATCATCGTAGGCTGAACGAGATACCTTGTTCATTTTCATTGTGTACAGTTGATGCTTATTGCTCCTAATGACTTTCATTTGAGAATTCATCTTACCACCATTTTCTAAAATGTCTTGGTACATTTTGTGTTTCAAGCCTTTCCTAATAGCGCTGCTAACTATACCTTTTGCTTTCTTATTTTCATTTCCATCTTCAAATGTCACACTATACATTTTGCTTCTTAATCTAATGAATTGAGTTATTATGTTGTTAGGATATTCAGGTTTAAACTTTCCAATAATTTTTTTATTGATAATATCATTAAACTTTTCCTTGACATCAATGAGCTAAAACATTTCTTGATTAACATACATATCTTCATAAAAGTCTTCTGTTTAAATTTCATAACATAATGAATCTGTATCGGTAAACAAAAGTTGTGTCACCATACTTGGTTTTTATAAACCCATAATGAAAATCATACGTCTTAGAAATATCCAAAATTGCAAAACCTACATATATTGCTTTATTCAAGACTAGTTTTCTTTGATATTATGAACTGCCACCAAGTCTTCATTTAATATTTTACTGTTTACAAAAGTAGGTTTAGACACATACTTTGTAAGCATTTTTTCGTCAGCTACAAACTTCATATTAGTTCTATGGCGTACATTTTCCATCGTTTTACCAAATACAGAATTGTTCATACTTTTGAAGAAATCTTTCTCAAAATCATTCGTAGCCACTTTTCTATTCTCTGTGTTAAAATCGATATAGTCTTTCAACCAAGGCTTTTGATCAAACTGTAATACTCTGTGAATCTTTGTTATTACCAATCCAGCATAGTAGCTACTGCTTGCTTAAGATTTCTTTCATGAATTACATATTTTTCTTTATTATTTAGATTGGGTACCAGTTTAGTGAATTCCCCGTTTTTTAATTTATGTGCTTTGGCAATATTTATAGCATAGGGGATAACATTTAATCCGTAACAGAAATTTTTTCACGACAATATGGGTATTCATTATATAAATCGTGCAACTTTGTTGCATATTTCAGATCGACTTCTAGCATATATCTAGCTTTTAGACTTACTATTGCAAAGCTCAGAATATTTCTTCAATTTTAAACTCTCAGGATCAACCAATTTGAATCCTCCATAAGGCATACTTTGACTTTGTGCCCAAGCATATAAATTATTTGCATCTAGATATGGTATATATACTGAATGGTTTTTCTTATTATATTGCTTCATATGTTTATTATTCGCAACACCCTTTCTTTTTGTAATAACTGATACACCGCCTCTCAAACCTTCCTCGACAACTTTTCTATGGTACATTTCTATATCTGATATTAACTCTAATTCAATCTTTGTCATTTTTAAACAAGCATCCCATGACAATCCAGGAGCAGATATGTAATGACAAGGATCAATTTTGTAGTACTCCATACAAGTCTTTCTAAAATTCTCAAATACATTTGTTAATAACAATACATCAGACTCTAAATATAAGTCGTGATATTCTCCAAGGTTTTAAATGTTGAATTTGTCACAAACCCGTTTATAAAATTTAAAATCGTCTTCCGGTATATCATCTCCCGTCAAATCATTTCTAAAATGCTTTGATCTTAATTTATTTGGGTCAACATCAAACTTTCTAAAACTACTCATATAACTGTATGGATATATTCCCTTTATAATCATAATTTCAGTTTTATCACCAAATTCTTCAGTAGTATATTTAAATTTATCTATTCCACTCTTCTTCAGATTTTCCACTAGACTACTTAATCTATAACTCCTAAATTGAAGGCTATCAAGAAACTTCAAGTTAAATTTGCTTTATCTACCATTTTCTTCATTGTAAAATCTCATTCTTTTTCAATAGTTTGTATCGAAAACGACATATATTTTTGCATGTTATTTGGAATAATATCGATTTTCTTCTTGA
>JAQIWG010010240.1:0-10122 GCA_034695025.1 Chamaedrilus cognettii
CAATTATGCACAATTATACACAATTATGCACAATTATACACAATTATGCACAATTATACACAATTATGCACAATTATACACAATTATGCACAATTATACACAATTATGCACAATTATACACAATTATGCACAATTATGCACAATTATGCACAATTATACACAATTATGCACAATTATGCACGATTATGCACAATTATACACGATTATGCACAATTATGCACAATTATAAACGATTATGCACAATTATGCACAATTATGCACAATTATACACAATTATACACGATTATGCACAATTATAAACAATTATGCACAATTATACACAATTATGCACAATTATGCACAATTATACACGATTATGCACGATTATGCACGATTATGCACAATTATACACAATTATGCACACTTATACACAATTATGCACGATTATGCACAATTATACACAATTATGCACAATTATACACAATTATGCACAATTATATACGATTATGCACAATTATACACAATTATGCACAATTATACACGATTATGCTCAATTATGCACAATTATACACAATTATGCACAAGTATATATCTGCCAGTCGACAAAATAGTCAAAAAATATTTTTGAATTTTTGAAGTTGCCAAATTTTATTCCATTTGGTGAAAGCCCCTGGCAAATTTCTTAAGCATCCTTCGTTCTTAGAGGCTCAATAATTACTGGTTCTACGTTGATGAACGCAGCAATATATGAGATACTCTGGAATGTGCACCAGAATGTGGACCCGAAGGGAACAAATGTGTAACAAATTTGGGGAAAAAGGTAAGGACTGGTGAAACAAATGTCTTTTGCGATTATTTGGCGTTTATTTTAAAGACCCGGATCAGGCAGGATACACAGAATATACACTGCTACCATGGGGGCAAAGTTTTGATGAATATTTCTGCTGCGGGTTATTTCGCTATAAGATATTTCTAGAATTTTATTAGATATTTTGGGTCTTAAAATTATTTTTTGAAAGCATACGTGATGCGTTTCATCAAATATTTTATTTAACGATATCGATCGTTTGTTCTGCCGTTGATGTCAAATTTTTGTCGAATTTCGCTAAATATCGCTCAATATTGTCTCTCCAGTTACTTTCCTTGAGAAATGATGTCAAATTTTATTCATTGTTCGTGGGAAGTAATCCGCCCTCCCAAAAATGTTGAGGATGAAAATATCGTTTCGCAAAATTTCAGGTTTAAAGTTTTTTTTTGGCTCAGAACACTACTTACTGCAATGACCATTACTCAGTGAGACATTTGTATAGCTCATAGCCTACAGAAGGAAATTCATTTTCTGTGGCAGTCATCGTCGGAACCACAGAACTACAAGCCTAGAAAGCGCGTGCATTAGCTGCACAATGTCGCAGAAAGAAGCACTTTTTGCTAAAAACGGAAGTTGATTTGTATCATAGGTAATAGTTGTTAATTATTGTGATTGGATGTGAAAGCGTCATGACCCTGTCAATTAATAGTTGACGGTTGGTAATTAGTTTGGCTCGCGGGCCAAGCCCCTCCCTTTTCATCCCCATACGTTCTTCATTCCAGAGGCTGTAGTGACGGGCCTTGGTCGAAGCCAAGAGATTGGCTTTGTCAATTATGGAGGAGTATATCGAAGTTATTGTACCATATCTCAACATTAGAGGGCATATATACCTGGCCATCTTATAACTCAACATGGCAATTAAAATAGTTCTAAGCGTATCAGACATAAAAATGTATATCTCCTGCGAGTCGGGAAACAAAGAATAGACTTGCAGCCCAGAGCTCCCCGGGCGTGTCGTAAACGGCGGCTAAAGAAGGGGGAGCGGTTCTGCGGGGGCCCTCATATATTTCCTTTGTGTCGCGTTAATCTATATTCTTGTGTGTGTGTACGTTTTCGGCTGCTCCTTTGAGTGAAGTAAAGATTATTCATTAATCTCGATTTTAAACAGGGCTGTATGCACAAAAGGTCTGCAAGTACAACGGATAAAATTTGTAAAATTATATGGACCACCCGCTTCCACTACTCGACAATGGATAAAAGGTCATGCTGGGATATGCATTGGCTTTCTGTCTATGCTCAGCTTGTTGTCAGTGCAGCCTGCGGCGGGGCGAATGGAGGGTTTGTGGGGGTTTGGACGCCCTCCTTTTTCCATCTTTTCCTGGCCAACTTTTGAAGCTCATTTGTATTTGCATTTATTTTAGCCCGTCACGAAGATCTTTTAGCTCAACTTTTACCCCCCTCAGGTTTGAAGTCCCGCAGCGCCACCCGTGAGTCGAGAGCATTGATTTGCGCCATACACCTCGATGATTCTTGGTGCCACTCGTTTGCTCCTTCATGTTCTATGAATAGCCCGTAGTCTATAAACTACACCGCAGGCCAATGACGTGCGAGCGACGCATGCATTTTTAATGACCGAAATAATCTGGTGTGGCTTTGAGGACCCCCTTCGGGCCGGGGAACAAAGAATTGGCTTGCAGCCCAGAGCGCCCCGGGCGAGTCGTAAAAGGCGACTAAGGGTGGAGGAGCAGTTCTGTGGCGGCTCTCTTGCACAAAACCGAATTATAATAGTCTTCGTTACTACACGCCGTCCTTGAATTTAAAAAAGGGGAAAAAAGTGACTTTGAGACAATGAAGTGATGAATCAGCGTTACGTGTAATGCGCGCCCTAACGAATCAATGTCTAATGGATGGTATTAGCTGCCTTATAGATTAACAGCGCTATTCGATAGACGGCCAGCGGGGCAGATCCGGCCACCGATGGGTTTTGAATTGGCCCCGGAAGATGGTGCACAAAATGTTAAAGTAAGCTTTTTGGCGCATTAATATATATAGGTGCGATTATTATCGAAAGTGTACTATATCGAAATGGATGGTAACTAATATAGCCTAGTCGGTATTTCCGCTATCAACAAAACTTTGATACCGTATATAATTAAATATTATTATATAATTATATTCGCGTTTTAAGGTTTTTGATTGCGTTTTTCTCTGTTCTTTGCTCGACGACTCTGCGTGTAGGAATCACAGCGAAATAGAACTTGTATCAACGGGTTCAGAAATTATTCGGTCTTCCAAAATAGTACATTGTGTATTCCTAGAAATATGTCATTCTATCGAAATATGTTTCAAACGGAATGGTGTGTTGCAGATGGTGACACACATTTTAGATGCTGCTTTGTTGCGCTAATATTGTCAAGCGTTTAAGTAAGGCGGTGCTTTGTTGTTCTCAAAAATGCATTATCCTTGTGGCACAATCTGAGCACAATCAGTTTTTATGAATCAATTTGTTCATGAAGTGTTTTGACAATTATTAATAATGAGAAATTCTGTAGCCGTATTGATGCAAAGAATAAAAAAGCGTTTATGTCAATAATTTAAAAATGACTTGTTGTTAAACTATTGAGGCCGACAGTACTCATTTTCTTTACAATCCTACAATATTCAATTTCATTACGATTCTATTCCTACAGCACTAAATTCCATTGCATCTGTTCGAGCGTCCTTTAAAATTCAACGAAAAGGAATGTCTGTGTTAATTGAGTTAACACATTAATGTAACTGGTACCTCGTCAGTCTTAGCTGAAACTGTTAGTAAAGCTTACAAACAACCACATGTGTTCAAGAACTGTAATCAAAGAGCTGGCACTTGGCTGAGAATCTCAACCATAACCCCAGGTTTTGAGCGAAGCCGCACAAACGCACAGGCCGTAAAGCGGCTTTGCCAAAGCCGCACAAGCCGCAAAGCGGCTTTGCCAATGCCGCACAAGCCGCAAAGCGGCTTTACCAAAGCCGCACAAGCACAAAGCGGCCTGTGCGGCTTTGGTGCTTTGTACATAATTCAAGAGTACATAATTCACAAAGCAACAAAGGTGCTTTGTTGCTTTGTACATAATTTAATTGGTTCCTTCAGGCTACAATTATAGCACCAACGTCAATTATAATATTGAGACGGTGCTTTGTATCTTTACTAGTTGATAGCAAGTTTACAAGGCACCGTCGTAAATGGTGCATTGTTGCTGTCAACGAAACCTCGTTTGCGGATGCAGACACGCTTTCATTTTCCTATTTCCGACCGGTTTAGGTTGTTCTTTCACAAGGTAGTGCGTTGTAGCTCGATAGATCTCATTCTGAAGAAAATGATGCTGTATAGAAGTCCCTGCTTCCAAAAAAATCTGTATAGTGCGCTGTTGCAGTCAGCTCTGAGCCCACAGGGTGATATATTGGACAAATTGTTTTAGAGTTACGATTAGCTTTCGCCTAGATATCTGATAAATTTAACAAAAAGTCTCTAATCATTGTCAGGGAAAACCCAAAACTTTTCTGCAGCTTAGCAGAATCAGCTGAGCTTGCTACTATAGTGGCTTGCGACTACCGTAAGCCAATATCGATGGCTGCAGTAACTGTGTGTCGCGTTTAGTTCACTGCAGATTGTGTCTCTGACATGTAAATAATGAAGTAATGGACTTAATTTCCGTGGACAATTCGATTCCTGCGCCCGGCACTTCTATACCAGTGCTTCTCAACGCTTTGGCGTTGCGGATCGGCAATTTTTTTTCCATACTGTTCAGAAATTACGATACTACAATCTTCAAGATCTAACGTCCAATTGCTCGACCTCGATTTAAGTTCGATTTAGTTTTGTGGTCCGCATTGGCCAATCAAATTATTCGATGCAACAATGCTCTCACGGATCTTCATTGGTTAATTCGGACTACAAAAGTAAATCGCGCTTAAATCGACGTCGACCAACCAGCAGTAAGAGTGATTTAAACATTGCCGTCGATGTGGCCTCAACTGCTTTTTGGACAATGAATTTGAAAGGTTGATAGAATAAAAGAAAATATTTAGACCCGCGGTGTAGATTCTTTCCCAGAGTTAGATGGTCCCCAGAGTTCGAGAAGCACTGGCCTAGGCTACAATAGCACTAAGCAGCGCAACGATATGTGCCACGGGAACCCAGTGAATGTGTGCACATGTCACGACAGGTCCCATTGATTCTAGATAGCGACTTGTGCTACTTGTTGAGAACATTAGAGTGCGCGTGGAGATATATGGGGACGGATTGTGATGCAGTGCTTTTTGCTCATTTTTTCAATTTAGGATTTTGAGTCACGAATGTACTGGCTATGAAGTAAAAAATTGCAACGCTTTGTCGGGGTAGTCGTTTTTTTTAGATTGCCCGATTCTGCATCAATTGCTTAGTTGTCTGGATTAGGCTTTGTTGAAAGCGATATGCTTGCGGATAGTAGAAATGATCACAATAAAACGTGGTGTCATTTTAGTTTTGACCAGACATCATTATTTGTAGAGCTCTGTAAATGTTTGCTCTTATTTATAGCCATTCAATTTATTTTAGAAGCGCCGAGTGATGTAATTATTGAAAAGCTGAAATATTCACCGTTTTATTTCGGGGCGCTACTGGTTACAGTAGCAGCCTACGCGATAGTCTTCTTCTACTTCTGTACCGGTAAGCCTACATAGCGTCATAGAATGCTGACGAAAACAGCACACATGATTCATGCACACATGCTCTTCAACTTTACTTCAACTTCTCTACTGCACTCCACTCTAATTTACGATCATTTGCAGGGCTGACGAAATTAAGCGTCTTTGACAAGGGTGCACGAAGTGACTCGAAATCTTTTGCACGGCCGACTCTGCCACACTCGCAATCCTCCGAAGTCTTCCATGACTTAGACAACTCGGCCACAACGCTTCGCCATGCTGCGTGTATTTTAGTAGCAGGCATTCAGTATTATGCTGCAAATCGACCCGATGATACTTTCTGGACTTGACCCAGCCAGGCCTGCCGCTTGAGGTTTTCTTTGATTTTTTTTGCATGCTTCAATTTCTCTGATGCCATTCATTCAACTTCAAAACTAAAAATAATTTTGCTTTCTCAGTGAATGCTCGATTGTGATACTTAGCGGCGGCGGAGCGGTTTTATATTAGAGGGGGCCGACGGTGCCAGAGACCTATTTTTAGGGGGGAGATTTGTCCCCCTAAAAAATTCAAGTGGGGCAATGTTTGATGTTAGATTGTTTCTGTCAATTAACAGACTACCGGAAGTAACATATCGTAGGAAATCAAAAATTCATCTGCCTATGCAGCCGGTCATCGACTGCGATTCTAAATTAAAATTAAATTCTTATCTAAATTGATCTGAGTATAACATTATCACCCAATATTGAGATAATTTCAGTAACCGCTACCGTTTAGTAGCTTCATGGCAGGTCCTTGGTGTCCACACCCCCACCCTAACTGATCTTTGGCCCTTCTCTTCATATCCGCATACGATTCTTTCTTGAGCAGGTCGTCTCTCATTCTGATACGCGTCCTTCCCGGTCCTCTCTTGCCCACCATTCTTCCCTCCATCACCTCTCTCAACAAACCCTCTCCTCTCATTACATGTCCAATCCAGTTTTTCTTTCTTCTTACTATAATTTCGATCATAGTCCTTGTTTCCCCCACTCTCCTCTACACTTCTTCATAATGAATGAACTTCTGATGATCTTCTCTGTCCAGCTAATCTCCTCAATTTTTCTTTATATCCACATTTTAAATGCGTCTATACTTCTGATGTCCTCCTTCTTGAGTGTCCAAGTTTCAGCGCAGTATAATGCCACAGATCAATCACAATCCTCTTTTTCACCTTCATGCTCAGCCCTCTAGTCAACAGCTCCCTTTGCTTGGTGAAGGCATCCCTTGCCGTTCCTATTCTCGTCCTGATTTCTGCGTCACACCTCCTATCCTCGATAATTCACAATTAAATAGTACTTAAATAAAGATAGTTTGCTCTTGTTCTGCAGATGACACGCTTCTGACCAATCGCGAAAAAGAATTTCCTCATCATTTCCAAAAGACACACTTTCGACCTATCTTGAAATTCTCCTTGCAGACGACACGTTTACTACGAAGCATGAAGTGTTTTCACCGCGGATGACGCAATTGCGACCAATTGCGGAGAAGCATTTGGCGCGCGGTGACGCAGCGGCGGCGCGATGATGGTTATGCGGCTGCCGCGTCGGTTTGGTCTGGTGCTGTGCATGATAGGGTTCGTCTGGGGTCTGGCGCTCCTAAACTTCACCATCATCGGTGGAACACGGGAGGATGACTCACAGGATCTAAAGGTAATAATAATACTAATAATAACAATAATAATAATAAAGGTGGTAGAGCTCGTTTCGGCGTCCAATGACGTCATCGGACCCCTTGCAGGCCGGGGAACAAAGAATTGGCTTGCAGCCCAGAGCTCGGCGGGAGAGTGCAAAAGGCGACTAAAGAAGGGGGAGCGGTTCCGTGCCGGCTCTCTTGCACAGAACCGGACTGTATAATAGTCTTTGTGCTACACACGGTCTCTAAACTACAAAAAACAAACAAAACGATAGCCGGGTCGATCGTCCATGTGTCCGTCAGAGACTGAAGGGAACCTATGGTGGGAAAAGATGTACCTTAAACCAGAAAGAAACAATAGCAGGGTCGAACAGGTCCGCAGCGGAAGAGGAAGAGAATTCCAGATGGTAGGTTCAGCAAAAAAAGCATGCCTTGATGTGATTCTACTTCTGATTTATTTAGTAATATCAACCGATAACTAATCGGATGCCCTTCCTGACGCCAATCAAATAAATAGTTATCTGGAACAGGGTCAGCAGCTAGCGCCACTTGTTTAGTACACAACTTTTGTTAGAATGTTGTTGAAAATTGTAAAGAAGAATTTCTCTTGCGAAAGGCAAACTTTTGTTACTCAATTTAGATGTTATTTGAAGAAGGTAATTTAATTGAAAGATCGATATAGCCATTAGCAGTCAATTTATTGCATTTTATTTAAATTTGGTTGATTGATAGGATCTTAATTTTAAAATATCTTTTGTGGGTTTTATTTTTTCTTGCGACAGGATGAGATCTTGCGGTTAAGTGATAAGTACGTGAGGGCATTATCTAAAAAATCGCGTGACGTCATCGACGGCCCCTACGCCGGCTTTAACACGGGCTATGGTGCGTGATTTATTGACTTGTTGTTTACATATTTATTTTGTTTGTGCATATTTGTTAAAAAAAAGCCGGGACATGGATTCATGTCCCGGAGCCGGCAACTATGAAACCATGGTGTTACAGGTCCTTCAGCAGGGCTGTTAAACACACAAGTGTCGCCAGCTGATAATCATCGTCAAGGGTAATTTATTATTCTGGTTGGCGACAGGAAGGGCATCCGGTCGTAAGAACCCAGCTCCAATATAAACGTCTAACCTGTGTTAACATGGATGCGGCGTTACAGGCTTGTCTGTAACGCATAGGAATGGACTGCAAAAACGATGATTATTATTTATTATTATATTTGTTTGAAAACTAGAAGATTCGCACTTTAAGTCAGAATTTCAGTATAACGCTCGATAGCATTGTGCGAGTATTATTTCATTGTTTTAGTTCTTATATGGGGCCTCAATGGATCAAAAATTACTTACTTTTACCGCGTCGGTCAGCTTATAAATAGGTTCACACTTACAGCCTTAGTTGGTGAGCGAATATTTTATATAGTGCAAGTCCTAAGTTTGGACCTATCTAGGTTGAAATTCAAGTGGGTTGCTTAATTGACAGCTAAGTCAAAATTTTATGCTTAATCTATTCGCTTACACCTAGTCTCTAATTTCACTTAATAGTTTTAAAGTTGAGGTCTCATAAAATAGTTTCTTGTCTAACAATAAGGTCATTGTTGCTTTGTTTTTTATCAGTTATAGTAGTTTAATGCCTAATTGTGTCAGAATGTCGGTGCCACGCAGATCTCAAGAAAACAATGGCGGTCCTGTTGGAGTCCGTCCTCGATCGACTAAACACCCTCGAACGACAGGTTGACGAAATTCGCCTAAACGGCAGCGCTTCGGGGGAGAGGGGTCAAAGGATGCTTTTAGACGCCATGGCAACAGGGGTACCGGGGGCCACGCCCCCTGAGAACGGGGGAGGGGCTAAGTCGTCTACGAGTGCGAGCAAAATCATCGGAGCAAAGGGTAGGGCGCAGTTTGAACGTGGCGATTTGATTTTGACCATCGATGTTTTGTTTTATTTTTGGTTCCAATTTAAAACTTGGTACTCATGTTTGGAGTTGAGATGTAGGTTTGGAGGAGAATGGAGAAAAATAGCTGGATAGAGAAAAGAACAGACAAAGAGGTGTTGTCGAGAGCTGGGGAAAAAGAGCGCAACTGAACATCATTGTGCAGAGAAAGAAAAACTGGACTGGGCACATAGTGAGAGGGGAGGGATTGATGAGAGAAATACTGGAGGGAAGAATGGAGGGCAAGAGGATGAGGGGAAGGAAGCGAATGGCAATGATAGATGAGCTACTGGAAGGAAAATTTTATGGAAACATGAAGAGAATGGCGGAGAACTGCCAGGTGTGGAGAGATTGGATGCCAGGGACCCGCCGTTTGACAGTGCACTAGAGAAAGAAACTCCTGTTTATGCACATGGCCGTGGAGCAGTGCGATGTATTATGCGGCCCGCGAAGGCTGCAGTCCATGTAATAGAAAAGGCTGAATCTTATTTTTGGTTCAGTAGAAAGAGATAGCCCATATGGTATGTATACCAAATATGCCAAAATGTATATGAAATACAGTTTGAATCCTAGCCTACTAGTAACTAACTATATAAAATTGCATATTGAACGCAGTGATCATTTGAAGTATCACATGATTAAATGGAACTGTGGTATAGATTATATTTGATTTATTACGCAATTCGTGTTTTTAATTGGCTTCGGCCCACTTAGCCGTTATAGAATTATGTGTGGCTCCCTAAGTCAATTAAGTGAATACCCCTGCCATAGAAATGATGTGAGCTTTGAGTCTTTGAGACTTTGAGACTCTGCGTTCAGTTTGACTGGGTCATTTTGTACTTCAAAATCGTTCACAATCTATCTTGTAGATAGACCCTTTCTGCAAAAAGTTTGTCTGCCTGTCTGTCTCCGTATCTCTTTGTCTGTCTGTGTCTGTTGATCAGTCTATATGTCTTTACAATATTCCGAACGAGAAACGTTTTATGAAACCGCTTTCTTAACTAGTTTGCAGTAAACTCAGTCATCCTGCTGCTCTGTTCTGAATGGTTAGTCCTCCTGCTTCTCTACT
>JAQIWG010010241.1:0-10121 GCA_034695025.1 Chamaedrilus cognettii
AAATGATAGATTTGAGAGGGTGAGAGTGAAGAAAATGCAAAAAAAAAATTCTTCATGCATTTCATTGTCACCCTAATGAGCATAAAATATATATACGCAGTCATCTGAAAAAACAGGTAGCTCACGCTTCCACACTCGATGTTCTATCTACATAAAATTTCAACAGTGCTTTGTATAAAGTCTTGCAAAATATATAAATGCAATATGATTGAAAGCTTGTTCAGGCACACTAACGCCTGTAGTTGATAATAAAATGCCTTCCTTATGCCTCCAGACATGCGTGAACGCTAAACGCTGTACATCGTGTGAAGGCTGAAACAAAGTGTGAGGCGACAGTTATTTTGGTACCACCAGGTACGGATGGGTGCCAACTGATGCTGAGGTACCGGAGGACACACAGCTCAAGTACAAATGGGTGCCGCGCGTCTCTATCACTCACATGGAGATACTGCACGGAGCCTACAGGCAACATTCTATCATTACTTCTGGTCATGAGCCGTGAATTCTGTGAACATTTAATAATAATAATTTTTTTTTATATACTGGGAAATTTTTCAAGGCTATGGGGATTAACGTGCTAAGGGATTATCGTGCTATGTGAATAGGAAAGATGTAGCCTAGGCTTGATGCAACCGAGTCTAGCCATGACTGCTGTTGGATTTTATTATCGCTGGGTGCTGATGCGTAGATTATCATGTAAGGGCTTGACAAAGAAGGGTATGAAGCCACGGGATTAAGGCATGAGCATGCGACAGATGGGTTAAAGTGGAGGGCATGTGTCCATGGCTGCAAAGGGCCTACCCATGAGTAAATAGAGAATGCGACCACAACGTGTGTGGGTGTGTGTGTCTGTTTGTATTGCTTGGAATGTCAGAATGTCTAATCTGTGAAAATAATTATGTATGCTGCGGATCGGGCGTTCAATTTTGTTCCATTCTCTAAAATGTGCCATTGGTTTTGGCGTGCATTGCAGATTTAGCAATCCGAATGCCATCTGGTGCCTTCGAGATCCCGCGTATTTGAAGGGGCTGTCTGAGGACAAACGGAGTAGATTTGTGGATACCGACCCTCACAATCAGTATCACCTAAAGGTTCTACTTCCCGTTGTTGCTCATGAATATTAAATATGATTTGCTGATAATTATGGTTGTCTAATTTCTTTGCATTATCATTCATATAATAGTGTCTTTCTGCTTGCCATCACGAAAAAGATATATTGATATTTGAAGTACAGAGAATTAATTTATATAGCTATGATGAAGCAAAATCGTTTCGCAGAGAAAATTTATTAGTCAGCTTGCTTTTGTTGTTCTGTTTAGACTATAAAAACTGTATAGACTCTAAGGCCCAGTTGTTCAATAGAGAGTTATTTGATTTTAAATAATCATAGAACAAAAATAACGTCACGATCCAATCAGTTCTCTCAAATTCGATCCAGGATTGTTTGAATAACACGCCAATATTGGGGAGTTATTCAAATAATCCTGGATCGTTCAACTATGGTTCAAATAACTCTCTATTGAACAGCTCGGCCTAAGTGTTGAAGCACAATTATTTGAGGCTATCTGAGCTGTTAAATAATGTTATAGGAATAATTTTTTAAAGACTAGCGTTTAGGCCTATAGAGATCTTTCATCAATGATCATAATACTTTGAATGTCTCTCATTCTCCGAATCAAAGGTTCTGAAGAAAAAGCTCGCTGCCAAATTTCCGTCTCAAGTGTTTGAGTATCAATGTCATGTGGCCGGTGTGGACACGTCGACCGGTCGAGAGAAGGTAGATGATTTCCTTCATCTTCCAATATTAATCGCAACTCTATTACAGGGTGCCTGGTTTAGTTTTGTAGATAGCATGAAATTATAAGGCATTATATTATCGACCAGATCGTTGCTGAGCGTAATGATTTTGGAGGAAAAAATTTCAAAACATGAGACTGAATCACATGAAAGGTTTAGATAGCCATTAGTGAAGATACACAAAGGACATTAGACTGCAGTAGGCTTTATTGAGTTTTTTACTGACAGTTTTCTGTTATTTTTTACAAATCGTGAATTTGTGACCATGTTTGCGATGAGCGGCGAGTATTTAATTTTGCTTTAATTCCATGCATTGTTTAGGTCAACATCACAGGTCTGGAGAAATTTGCGGAGAAAGTTTTGGCCTTTCTGCGCGAAGCCATTAACCGCCAATATCCGGACCACCATCTCGCGCCTAACATGACACCAGAACAGATGGGTAATTACTCAACACCAATTAGTTGTTTCATTTGTTTTTCAGTTAGTTTAAAATATCCAATGTTTGAAATGTGCAATTTATTTGTTAATTCTGCAGCTCGTTTGACTCCGCGGTTTATGGCATTGATAGTAGATATTTGTACTTTAGCATAGTAAATGTAGTTGGTACATTATCGTTTTAATTATTAATAATTTTTTATAATGTCATTTATAATTAATTAATCTTTGATTAATCGTGACAAAAATATCCCGAGCAATAACCAAAGTCGCCAGAAACTTGTCATTTACCTATTTACGATTCTAGCATAATTCCGATCTCTGCTTTTATTGCATACTTATTACTAGTACACATACTAGTTGTACTACACTGGACTGACCAGTGTAGTACTTTGTTAACTTATCATCTGGTCACGCTGATGCAGAGGAGAACGCCCATCAGGCGATGATAAAGACCCGGTCAGAGTTTGTGGTGGGAAGGGATCGAGAGCTGAAGGCACTGCTCGACTATGCCAACGATAGGACTGACTCAGACATCCTGAGATGTAATGATAAGGAACTGGATGAAAAGGATGCGGACAATATGGCCAAAGGTTGAGCAATTGTCTTTGATGTGTGTATGTTGTGCATTAAATTTTGTATGCACTGTGATTACGTCTGGATATTGTTCGTTTTGTTTTTACGGGGCATGCTCAATGACTTCAATGACTTCTCATCGTTAATGATTTTGATTATAATAATTACAAGCGCAACTAGCTCTGTAAAAATTGCATATTGTGTTGTAATAGTTCTCAACATTACGGGTGTAGAAATAAATGTTGTAGAGCTCCAAAATAAAGAGGGAAAAATTTTAGAGAGGTCCGTGAGCTAAATGAAGTTCTTATTACAAATGTTCAATTGCGATGGGGTTCAAACAGTTGTTTCACATTTTAGAGGGATCTGACTCCCCGAACTGACATGTTGGCCTATGTCATAGTTATATAATACGTTATATTATTTAACTACAAAGGATTTGAATGCATTATGAAGCGGTCGTTATAGTTCTCTGATACTGATACTTTTTATATAGTTCTCTAACGGTGATACTATCTTGCTGCAGAGTGCGAGAAGTTTTCCGTACGCGAAACAGATTCGCGCATCGTGTGCGCGGTCGGTGCGCCGGGCTATGGGAAGTCTTCGCTGTTCGCTAAGCTTGCCAACGACGCGCTACTGGTCCGAAATATGTATCGTTATAGATTATTTATGCTCAGTAGTAACTGTTGTGTATTGGTATTGAGTTTCAATTTGTATTGCCTTTAAAGCCTTCATCTAACATCGTACAATTCCCTGTACAATATAATTCAATTTGCGCAATATTTCAGCTGTGTACTTGCATCTTACAGTATTTCATAATTCACATACGGCGTACGCTGGGCCTACTGTGTGTGAAAACTATGATGTCAAATATATTTATGCAACTTCGTATCCTTTTGTTGCTCTTTGTACAGAGTGGGCTGAACGTGCTCTATCACCAGGTGGGGTGCACAGTGTCCAGTCAAACCCCAGAGACCGTTGTTAGGCGCATGGTTGAATACCTCGACAGCACAAAGCAGGAGGCTGGTAGGCTGTTTTCCGACTACAACTCTCCCTTAAACTATTTTTTTTTCAAAAACTCTTTGAGATTAATATTTTGAACAAAATTAATTTGTGTTTGGCATACACATTGCTTCACATCAGGTAAATTTGGGGAAATTTTCTGAGAATCAGATTTTGAACTTTCAGAATATTGGCTATCTGATGCAGAATGACTCCCATGTGTTGGTGATACTGGTAAGATTTTATCTGGCGGAGTAGAGGCTAATCTGATGCGTTTTTGTATGAAATTATGATAAATATCTTCAGATTAATTTCCTGTGTTGAACTCTGCTGTTCCAGCTGCAGGAGGTCAGGAGAAGGGTGAATCATGGGAGAGTGGGGGGCAGGGGGAGGAAAAACTGATAGCTAAGTTGAAGCTATCACTGGAAGCTGCTCATCAGTCAGAGAAACAACTTCTCATCATCATCGATGGACTGGATGAGGTTTTTTGACTCATTTATCTTCTAATTTTAAACTGTCAACTTCTGTTAATATCTTTGCTATATTCAAATGTTGAGTAGGCAATAATGGTAATTGTAGGATAGATATTTGTTATGTCAAAATGTCAATAGAAAAATGTTAAGTGTTAACATTTTTTGTTAATAAAAACATTTTTTATGGAGCTTTAATGAGCCTTTCGACAGTTCAACGCACAACAGAAAAAGATAATAAAAGATTTCATGAATAGAAGCGAGATCAACATGAGAGAAAGATCAGAAACCAGCGCAGATACTACAAATTTAGTATAGCATGGCCTAATACTGGTAAAAAATATGTAAGATAAGTAATTTTACTAAGACACATTTCAAGAACACATTTGTCTAAGAAATATTTGACAAAATTGTTGAAAACTAAAACTAAAATGCACATGAGTGAAAAATGAACCAAACTTTTTTTTTACTAAGATGCATTTTTGAAACATAAAATATTCTATGAAATGTTCTGCATATTGTTGATTTGATTTTCTTTCTTCAGATGAGTGACCGAGAGAGCACACGATTCCTAAACTGGTTACCGCCGCGCTTCCCCTCGCGCGTGCGTTGTGTGGTGAGCGCAAGCTCTGAACATCTGCCCGCACTGGCGCGCATGACTGACCGCCAGACCTACACGCTGGACGTTCAGGCGCTGTCCAGCGAGGGAGCGGCACTCATGGTCAACCACTACCTGCATAAGTTTAACAAGGTATGTATGTATACATGTAATTCTACATACTGCACAAGTTCAAAAAGGTCTCCGAATCTTGCTTGCCTAGACATATGTTGTAAAACGTGACATTTTCCTCTGCATGAAATTTTGCAAATTTTGCAAATTGACAGAAAGGCGAAAAAATAACACATGCCAAAATAAATCTGCAGAAGCTTTATATGGTGGGCAGTTCTCAAAAACGTGAAAACAATGCGCAGCAAACATTTCTGAGAGGCAAAACTGTGAAATAACATGCAGAAAAATTTCATGTTTTGCAGTAACAGTACCCTACCCCCTACCCATAGGAATTTGTTGAATTGTTCTAGAAGAACACTCAATGCACTGCGGGGCTGCCTGACACAGTTTATTGTCATATTCGAGACCTCATAATCTTATTACAATTTATTATTTATTGCTGAGGCGCTGGATCCTGATCAGCTGTCCACCCTGCTCGGTCACGGCTTGGCGTGCGTACCCCTCTGGATGTCCGTCGCATGCGAGGAACTTCGTGTCTTCGGCGACTTTGCGACAGTGTCGGACAAGATTCGGAAGTTTCCGGACGATCTGAGTGAACTGATGAAGGACGTGTTTCGTAGACTCATCAGAGAAGATGAAACTCAGAATATGGACAAGGTAGTCTAGAAATACATTCATCTCAACATTGAGGCTCTTGAGGGGATCCGAATAAATTTTAAGGGGCTTAAAAAAAAGATTGATGCTCTTCGAGTGGAGCAACCTAATCGGCAGGGAGTGCGTTACTGCAATACGCCATGGCTTATGTGCCCCATTAATTTCATATAAGTGAATTGGAGGGGCAGACCATACAATCTGAGGATTCACTGGAATGACACATTTTGACCATATTTGACATAGTAGCCTAAGGTTGAGGAGAGAAAGAAGCATTTTTTAACATAGTAACTTTTTGAAAAACTGCTCCCCCTCCCCGCTATTTGAGTTCTCTAAGAATGTAAGCATTTGTGAGCTGCCCACATTGCCCTTCCCCCTCTCAATTTCTAATGCCTATTTCCGCCCCTGGCTGCAGGTGTTGTCGATGATGGTGTGTGCGAGTGGGGGGGTCCCTGAGGGGGAGATGGTCCACCTGCTCGGCTGCCCCGAGCGCAAGGAAGACGTCCCCCTCGTCACGTGGGCGAGCATACGCCGCGCCCTCAAGCCCTTCACGCGAGTAGTCACTGACGGCAGCGGGGCTAGGGTCAGGATCACACATCAGCTCATGAACCAGGTCAGCAGGACATCTGGTTCAACCAATTGGGAGCCGGAAAATTTGAAATTGGGGCATAGTATTAAGATATTGTGCAGTTGATGCAGTTATAGTCAATGTAATGTGATCAATTTCTGTAATCTATTCTGTAACTTTTTTCAGAAATAGTTTCAGACCTGAGAATATTTTTTATCATTTGACCGGTGTAACCAGGGTGCAACCAGAAAAAAATTCTGTGGGGGGCTCATAGTTATAAGGGCCCCAAACTAGCCTAGCGTGTTCTATCTAAATCAAATCTAATGCACATGTATGCTGCTGAATGGATTGAGTTTCTACGCTAATCCGCTATTACACCTACGATTCAAGCAAACGATGTTTTTCCATCTCCGTTTGCATGACATATTCTTGGTGCGTTAAAAGTGCAATATACATACATTAATAATAATAATAATAATAATTTTTGCTCAACCATGGGCCCCTCGTCAATAATACATTAATGTCTATGATGAATCTGCACGGACTGAACACTGACATTTTGTTGTCATTCTCTGTAAATATGTTTGATGTTAATAAAAGTTTACTCAGATAATAAATAAATAAATAAATAAAAATAAAAATAATAATAATTATAATATTAAAATATAAATAATATTCTCACCATCTAATTCCGAGGGCTAGCCGTCTCTGAGAAAAACGTTTACACCAATTTTATAAGTCCCTCGGGAACGCAGTACCGAGGGCAATAATTTTTTTTTTTTATAATAACGTATGATAATATACTTTAAATCCGGAAGTGGAATTGGAGCGCATCCGTCCCCGCAATCCAATTGTATAGGATTATGCAAATCTGCCAATTGCAAAAACAGTATGCTGTGCCGAATGTGTCCATGAGGTCATTTAGTGGAATAATTGCTTATATTGTACATTTCTAATATAATGTCTGGAACAGTTTGATATTGTTTTCGGTTTTTTGGACTGCCTTTTTTGACACAGTGACGCTTTGACTTTTTGGAACAGTTTTGGATCATGTTGGCAATTTTAGTATTTGTTGTGACTATATTAAAGATGTTCGTGTTATCTATATGAAACAATGGAACAGTTTGTAACTGCACTGTCATTCTGAGTGCACGCAGGTACTGGTACATATATCTAATTTTTCCATATTGATTTATTTAGTTATTTTATGTTGGTTTGCGAAACTTTTTGTGTGAGTAAAAAGATATAAATGAAAGCCTGGCTGTTTCTATGCTGAGTGCAGCGATCGAGCAGCGGTTCTCCTGTCTGGCGGGCTGGACTGAGGCCCAGAACTCCTTCCTGCTCGTCCAACGCCCCTATCTGTCCCAAGTGTCCCCAGTGTCCCACGTGTCGAACGTGTCCCACGTGTCCGTGCTACGGTTGCTCACCGCAGGACTGCTGCAGCGGGACGGAGCCTTCACGGCCTACTGGTTCAACGACCTCGTGGCTCCCACAGCCAAACTAGTAGGCTTTACCATGAAGTAATTCAGTGGAATAATTGTTCTTATTGTGCTGCTAATTTAGTAGATGCTCATTGCTAGGCAATAGGCAGGAAATAACCTGCAAACGCCAGGCAATGGCCAGGCAGTTAGAATGGCGCATAGCCAGGCAATTGTCAGGTAGTTAATGAGACACATAGCCACGCTATTGTGTGACTCGCTAATCGCATGAATTTGAGCCCAATTAGCGAACACACAGCCAAGAAACAGCCAGGCAATTAACGAGGCCATTTTCTATCAGAAATGTGCAGCCTAGTCATTAAAAGGTTTACACTAAGCTCACGTTCAATGCGTGACCTGCTTTAAAATAACTGCTCAATTTAAGCACAGTTCACACTTCTGCACCAGGTGACCCGCCTGGACGCCGTCCACCTGCGCCTCGACCTCGTTCGTGACGTCAGTAGGCCCGTGACGTCACTCTGCGTCGACGACGACGGAGCGGACGCCTGCGCTCACCTCTCACGTGACCTCTGCTCCTCCCCCTCCTCCAGTGTGACCAAAAGAGCTAGAAGTGTGACCGGAGGAGCAAAAGATGTGACCAGGGTAGCTAAAAGCTTGACCAGAGGACCTAAAGATGTGAATGGAGGAGCTAGTGTGACCGGAGGAGCAGAAGTCGCATCTAATTTATCCGAAGACGTCATCGGAAGAAACAAAGACGAAACCGGCAAAACATCAAATATTCAGACGGCGATGCGCTGTGCCAGATCGTGCGGTGTCTGCAACGCGACGCGCCCCGCCGTCTGTAGATTCCCATCGGAGTGGATCGGCGAGTGGACGGATGCTGCGACTGGGCTCCCCCTGACGGTCAACCAAAGCGTCCTCGAGGCGGAACTGGCGCCCGGACGTCGGGACCGCTTCCACTGCGTGGAGTGGGACAAGCCCGCTTCCTCCGCCGCTCCGAACGGGCCCTTTGTTTCCAACGGCGCGCAGAAAAACAGTGAGCATTTTTTTGCTGACGAGAAACAGGATACTCGCAAGTATCGCGATGTGATGCTCGTGGTGGGGTCTGAGAACGGATGCAGGCCTAGATATCAGTGCGTGCGAGTGATGAAGAAATCCCCTTCCGTGATCTATCTGCGGTTCAGCGAGAGTCGAACATGGCCGCTGACTGAAACAGCCTCCGAGCCGATCGACTGCGGGCTGTTCGGCTACGACGCGGACCCTGTCGGACCGGGGGACGCCCTGAGAACCAAGCACTTCCGGTTGCTTTACGCAGCCAATCACGCCCGCCCGCCAGTGGCGTGTGGTTTACCGGCGGCGCTGAGGGAGTTTAATTTCACCGCGGGCTTCGCGGGGGGTGGGGTGTGCGAGTCGGTTAGATTGACAGAGTCAGAGGGTAGGACCGGGCTGGTGTTGACGTGGGGCGGTTGTGGGGGTGCGGCGGGGGTATTGGCCTTGCCGAATAGTTATGAGTGCATGATGGCGTCCAGTAGGGCGAGTTTGAAATCTTTGCCTTCCCAACAGGCGACTCGAGCTACTCCAAGCTTTCTTCCATCATCAGATTCTAACGTTGATACATCTCTTAGAGGTTTAGTTCAAGACGTTGTGCTTAAGGTTGTTGAAGTGGGTAGCAGAACCGAGAAGGTTGGCAGTAAAAGCGGTACCTTTGAGAGCGGAAGTGATAGATTGAGTGGTGTGAAAGATAAACCGAGCAGTACTGGAAAAATTGAGGAAATGCGAAGCATTGTAGGTAATAACGCAGGCCTCGGGGATTCCGCCATGCATACTGGGGAGAAAAATGAGCATTTTGAAAATGTTGTAGCCGGTAATGGTGAAAATTTTGATAAGCCTTCCGTTGGTTCACGAACTTTCTCCGACGGGGAAGCCTTTTCCGACGATGCTCGTACATCACTTGGTATTTCGTCCTCAGTGGAAAACCCTGCTGAAATTGACAGAGCTTCATTGAAAAAGGGAAATTATTTTCCGAAGTCATCCTTGCCGCAAACAACTCAGTTGGCTCCAGTGGATACCAGTTCTCAGCCGGATTCTGCTGAGTTTGTGATCATGACACGCTCAACCATTCCAGACGGGTCCAAAGTCATGGTCCACTGTTGGATATTCGTCGATTCTGTTCTGTACCTCGTCGATGTTTCGCAGTGTAACGAAAGCGCCAAGCGTGACGTCATCGACGGCCAATCGACGCGCGTTCTACCACTCGCGACTTTTCATCGAAGCATAACCGAAGACAGCGCAGTGGCTCAGGAAACGACAAAATTTGTATCGGACGTTTCGGTAAATTCACCGCCCCCGCCCGATGTTAGACAGAAACTTTACAGTTCAGTAGCTTCGCTTGCGTCACCGGCGGCCATTTCCAAGATGGCCGTACTAAAGCGCTTTCAGCCTGATCTAGCCGTGAC
>JAQIWG010010242.1:0-10121 GCA_034695025.1 Chamaedrilus cognettii
ACGTCACGGCGGTCGGCGATTGGATTTTATTTGTTTTAAATTTCAGTTACGATAAGATTTCAGAAAATCTTAAGAAACGTACGTAAATGAGGCCTCTGGTTCAGTATTTATTGAAATGTAATTTATACAATACAGAACAATAGGATAGATATTGAAAAAACATTTCTATACAAGCAATATTCTTGACAAGCTTCTTTAAGTCGTTTTTTGTGTGTTATGTCATGTGCATGTATGTGTGTGCTCTCTACTCTTTTGAGTGTAAATATATTTTTGAGTAAAATATATTTTTGAGTAAAATATATTTTTAATGCAACACAAATATAAACACTGGGATGTCACAGGTCACGCATATTGGAAGATCGGGGCTTGAAGATACGCAAGGTCAAGGTTCAAGACGAGGGAATCTACATCTGTCGGGTGGGGAACTCGGTCGGGTGGCAGGAAGTGGAATTCAGGCTCTCCGTTCTGGGTAATTAGGCAGTGGACTATGTTTCCTAACTGAAATAATTATCCATCTGTAAATATTGATATAAAATCTCTTTTAGAAGGCATCGATATGTAAATCTGGAACGGGTGTCACCCGATGTCATATTCTGAAGTTATTGTACCAGTAGTGTTACCAGTGTTACCACTAGTGGTTATGAGATAAAGAACCATATCATACAACAATTATTATTATCAATACAAGATCATACTTATTGCAAACATTGGTTGCCCCACATAACACCATCTTCCTTAGATTTGCATCATTGAATGATGACATGGAAAAAACCATTAGGAGACACGCAGTTCAGCCGATAAATCAGATATGCATGTAGAGCCCAGTACAATTTATTTCTTCCTTCTGACTGTAGTCCTAGCTATAAGAATAATTTGACAAAAGTTTGCCATCTTACACAGGCAGTCATTGCGCTTCCAGATATCAGAAAGCTCGTGGCCCTACGCCACGTTTATTGATTTTAACGCGTAATGCTACGCCTATCCCTTTCAAATTTGGCTTTCAACGTTAAAAAATATCTCTTTAGGCACACCACGCGTGCTATATTTAACCCTGCCGATGGCAACGAATGACACTAACGCCTGATTACAAACGTGTGTCTACACAGCGCAGCCTCAGATCGTCACCCCCCCGCGCAGCAAATCAGTGGGCGTAGGACGCAAGGCAACCCTCGAGTGTGAGGCTAGCGGCAGCCCCACCCCCGCTGTCTTCTGGAAACGAGAGAACAGCGTTGTGAGTCGATATTGGACTAACTCACAAATCTAACTGCCCTTTTGATGCGCGTCTTTTGCGACGCGTGTCGATATTTAAAAACTACGAAGACTTTTGCTCCTGTTGGGAGCTTGAGACGTAATTTTATTTGTTACCCGATGCCCTTCCCGACATCAAACTCAATAATAAGCTAACTGGCTACAGCGGCACTAAAGCATGTTTAACAGCCTTGCTGCAGTGCAGCGCTTGTATGCCGCCATGGTTTAGTGCTATAAGAGTTTATGATATCTGTATTATCTGATCGTCGGGATTGACCCAAGAATAATCCCGACACCTTGATCATTGTACCATGCAACGCCTTGCTGTGGTGTCCCAGCTATTAATTTAGAGAGATTTTAAAGACCATTGTGTTTGAGCAGACTCCCTGATGTTTCCAAAACAGGTCGCATTAAGCCATGCATCGTTTATTATCGCCATAGGAACAGTCGTATTTATGCAGGCCCTCATGTTCCCGGAGTAGGATTGCATCGTCTGCCACCACCCTGAAGGCAACCATGCCCCTTCACGCATCGTTTGTCCTTTCTCTAGGGCAGCCATGTTTTTATGCATCGTTTGTGCCCTCCCTAAGGGCAGCCATGTTTGTCCAGGCCCTCATGTTCCCAGAGCAGGACTACGGTCGTTTCTCAGTGGGTGACGACGGGACGCTCGTCATCGAGCGCGTCACCAAGGAGGACGCTGATGAGTACGTGTGTCAGGCCCAGAGCGTGGCGGGCAGGGCTTCAGCCAAGGCACGGCTCGACGTGAAAGGTAGACGTCATCTCCCCCACATCATATAGAGGAGATGTATGTCTGTCGGTCCGTGTGAGAACAGTGAGATCTATATATAAATAGGTGCGAGCGTATGTCTGTCCATTGGTCCGTACGTCTGTTAGCCTCAGAGCCTGGCCGAATCATCCTCTGCCAAAGTACGGCTGGATGTCAAAATAGGCCCTGCACGTAGGCGTCATTCGAAATATAAATTAAACTAACCACCTGTTTTGGCATCTATTCTTGTGCACGTTAATGTTTTAACATGAGACCTTTTTGCGTTTGTTGTCACTTTGAAGTCTTTTTTGTCGCCTATAGGCTAAAGTATACCATCAGGCTGTATTTTAACAACTTAACCATCCTGCCAAAGGGGTACAAATTGCCTTCGCATTCAGTTAATAGTCAATTTGCTATGTAGCTTTTATCACTGGTTTCTGAATACAGTTTGTCCAAATACGTTGTCTGGAGTGTCACTCAAATTAATGACCCATGGGCGTTTACCGGTTTCCCGCTGATATTATATTGAATTTTAGTTGAAAGTCAATCGACCGATCGTTTCCAATATGGCGGTGATTGCTGCGCTGTGTGTGTGCCCACCCATGCGTGGTAGTATAATCCTTGCACCCACTGGTCCTATGCGATGTATCGTGGTCGGCTGGGTCGTAAACTAAGCGGGGGGGGGGGGGGGAGGGGGGCGGAGGTTCGGGGGGTTCGGGGTTCAAATCCCCTCCAAAATCATGGAAAAATAATATTCGTTTGCTCAATACATGAAAGTTTTCAAAAATGTCTAAATCCTCTCCGGTATATTAAAACTCCCTATCATCAACCCCTAAGAACAAGCATGATGGCCTGACAAAATTGTGTTGTCACAAGCCATCTCCCCCTCCCTTCCCTCTACCCCCCCCCTGAAATGAAAGACTCTCCGTCAGCCCACCCATTCCCCACGCCCCCCCTCCCTGCTCGTGATTTCTGCATGCGACGTAAAAAGTATACCCCCACCCCCCCCCAAAATAGATTTTGGCTTATAGCCCTGGTGGCCGGATATTGATACAGGCTTTGACACTATCGAAGCCCGTTCGCATTTTTCTTTCGCGCCTCCCGTGACGGAATCGATCCTTGATTGAACCGGGATTGAAAGGCGATGCTGTGTTCGCGTGATCACTGCCAGTTAATACAAATATACTGAAGTAATGAGGCTTATTGGTTTTAATGTCGCACCTGCGTCAATGTTAAGGTGCATGGAAAGGAACGTATTATTTCAAATAGCGATAGTTAGTTGGCACTACCAAACTATATGGGCATCTGAAAACGTTACAGTTCCCCGTGTGTGTTTGTGCGCTATCGCGTCGTCGTGTCGCGACGGTGTCCGCACGCCGTTTGAAGCGCGCATGCGCGGCTGCGCCGGCTTGTATTACGGTGACGTCACCATATTTAAAACTCGAAAGTGCCACATGGTGGGCCTACAGCTTGACGATTAAAATGTTTTACTTTCGCGTCCAGGAACGTTTACACAGACAAGTGGGTCCGCTTAATTCATATCGTCGAGAATGATTAAGCCTGTTTGGTGAATAATTTGTGCCTTATTATGGTGTTAATACTAGTAGGCCTAGTTATTTGCTCCAGTGCAACATTTTTTATACTGGATGGCTGATAATTTTTTTGAGATTATAATGAATGTGATGCATTAAGACTGAACCGGTCGTATTGTATTAATCCCACATTGGTAATGGCCGCTCAAGTGGACAAAAACTCAACAGCACGAAAATGGCGAAATGTGTCTAATAACTTTCTAAAAGTTTGCTTCCAAAAGATTTAAAATGATTCCATCGTCTACAAACAATGGATTACGCGTCGTTCCATTGCCGTTTATTAAAGGCTAATATCGCGATTGTTCTATTTAGTAAAATAATATATATTTATGCCAAAATCCAAATGAGATTGCATGGGTGAGATCCCGTGATCTCAGTGAACTTTAGGTTATTTGTGAAGCCATCACCATTACACTCTTTGCCATCGGTGCAAAACAAACCTATGTTCAATGGCGGAGCTACACAGGAGCAATTGGAGCAGCTACTCCGGTCGGGATAATTTTAATGTCGTTTCCAATTCGTCCAAATTCGTTGAGTTTTTTGTAGCGGGGAGGGGGGGGGGAAGGTAGATGGCACGACAGCAATTTGCCTATAGCGACATATGGAGACTTCACAATTACATTTTTTTTAATTGCGCGATACGCGCACGTTTTGTCTAACAGATCAACAATTCAACTCTTTTTTAACACCGCTCCAGCTACAAAAATCGATATGCCCCTGTAGTCTGATAATGAAATAAGCGTTAGAAATTTGCTCCGGTCGGAAAAAAAGTCTGGCTACGCCACTGCCTACAGTACCAATACAATAGACCTACAGGATACAAAGTACGGCTTAACTCAACTTACATCTCTGGTTTAGGAAGCCGTAATCGGCTTGTGAACAACCAGCTCTCGTTCCTATCTCGCTAATACCGACCTCTTTGTAGGAACAATATTTCTTACACCAAACATTCCCTTAATTAGTAATGTTCAAATTTGTCAAGTCTATTCTTAAAACAGTTAACACTATCCGCTTCGACAACTCTCTGCGGTAGCCTATTCCAACTGTTAACCACCCGTCGACTAAAGAAGTTTTTCCTCCTCTCTCCATTACATCGCTTTCTAGATAACTTAAAGCTATTTCCTCTGGTATTTTTTACATTAGATATTTAAAAAAAGTTTTCTAAATTATCAAATCCCTTTAGAATTTTGAACACCTCTATTAAATCTCCTCTAATCCTTCTTTTCTCTAAAGAAATTAACCCTCTTTTTTAAGTCTATCTTCGTAACTCATTTCTCGATATCCCTCTATTAATCTTGTTCCTCTTCTCTGTACTCTCTCAATTAGGTCTATATCTTTTCTAAGGTATGGGTTTCAAACGTGCACACAGTATAATAATAATAATGGGCTTAGAGTCCGTTTCGGCATCTAATGATATCATCGGGGACCTCACGGGGATCTCACCAATGATTTATACAATTTAATCATAACGTCTTTACTTTTGATACGTATATTCCTCTTAATCATCCGCCAAGCAGCATTGGCTTTTTTAACCGCTTTTATACATTGCCCAGCAAACTTTCAAACGTCGGTTTTCAATTTTTTTCTATTCTGTCGGCTAATTAAGCCGAATCGGCCTACGCTAAATAAAAGCAGTAGAGAGCGCATGGAAAAAGAAAAGCTCAAAAATGTTTAAATCTAATATCCGTTATAATTCGCCCACAGGCCCGACTGATACAGTCGAGTCAAGATCGAGATTAAAGAATAGCATCAGATTTCCAATGAGCTGCTGTCGCTTGACTATTTTTCTAAGACGTTTGCACAGCTGCGTTAGCTGGTTTAACTTTTTCTTGGTTCCCCAGGTGCCCCGAGGTCAGATTAATCTTTCAAGCCTTCACAGTTTAATTAATTAGCAGCAAGGAGGAGAAGATTATCCAAAGATAGCGCTTTGTTTCTTTTTCTCATTTATTACTTGAGTACAAGACAGACTACAAGCTCAACGAGTACAAATCAGTGAAGTAACGAGGTTAAACAAAAAGAGATGAAACTCCGAAAAGGCTTTCGCCTATGCCTAACCCCTGCAGTACAAGAATAAAGTTGACAAACTTAAAGTTTAATACAAGCGATGCAATTTTATAAATTTACAGTATTCACAGTTAAAATTTAAGCCAGTAAATTGTCACGGCATGAACCAAAGTGCGTGCGACAAAGAATAGCAGAGAAAAACAAATCGTAAATATGTAAATATAAACGAATAAACGTTACAGATAAGCATCGTGAAGTTCAGAACCAAGAATTAGCTTTAATGATCAGTCACTGATAGAATATTAAGAAAAACTTAGTTGTAGCCTACATAGAAATATTGCGTGGCAAAGTCGAAACTGAATTTAGAATGAGCGACTGTGGCAACAACCAGAAATCACAAAATTGCGAGTTTAGTAATTATGAGTTCAAACCAATTTGAGCCAAAATTGCTTGAGTCACAAAATTTGTTGAAATTTACTGACTTGTAAGAGACTTAAAGCCACTCTAAGTCTTTTTTTTTTAGTTAAGCTCGCTTTATTGTATTTATGTCTGAATTGGGTCTTTTTGGTGATTAACAGACATGAATTTTGGGACTAGGCTGATAATACCAAAATCTGGTAGTTTTTGTCATTTATAGCGAAGTCATTAGGTACCAATACGTTCCTTGCATGACCTTATTGGTTTCGTTGGGATAAAGTTTTTACGTACAATCGGCTTATACAGTATTATTAAATCGACCAATTTTGATAACAAAATTAAAATAATACAGTTCATTAGTTGTAGCTAACATTATTTCGCAATATCTTCATTGGCAATTAAATATCACTCGGATAAAATCTGAATCTTGATTGAAAATCCCTGCGTCAGTGTTTTTCTGTCTTATGCCCGTCCAGATGCCGAGACGCGCCCCCCTCCCCTTATCCACGTGGGTCCCCAGAACCAGACCCTCCCCCTCAGCAGTCTCTCATCCCTGCAGTGCGCTGCCTCGGGAGACCCTGCCCCCGCTGTGCGCTGGTTCAAAAACGGTCGGCTGATGACCCTCAGCGAGCCCCGCTTTACCTTGCTCGACAGCGGGACACTCCAGATTGCCGGTAGGATATTTCATAGTGGCCCTCTGCCGAGGGCGGTATGTACTTTGCATTCTGTAGTTTTTAAACTTAACATAAGGTCAATTTTTGAAACCGGTGCACGGCTATAGTGTAGCGATCGTTTCTAACACATAGGCGCCGGAACGATTTGGCGGCTAGAAGGGGCAGGACCTCATTTTTAAACATATAAATATGTGCCTCCGTTTCGTTGGGCGGGACAATGGAATACCCCCCAAAATGTATTTGGCTCGCTTGGCTCATTAGCAATGTTGCTCCCCTCCAGTGCTATAGTCCTATCAGAAAGTTGCTATATGCCTTTCGTCTAATTTATTACCATTGCTTTATTATTATTTGTATGTTGCATTCATCACTCATGTCACGCGTGAGAATAAAGGCCATGGATTCCAGAACAACAAATTCGTACGCCAGTTGCATATATTATATTGGGTGTTCAACGCCGGATTCTCAGCCATGTTCCGAATACGCATTCCCTAAACATTATCCTAGAGCACGCTTATGCCCGGAACACGCCAGTTCCATGCACTACACGATTTTGGCAACAGGGATGTTCGAAAAACGCGAGAAGCACTTACATATTAGGTGTTAATATAGAATTTCTGGAACATGGCTTGAAATTATTGGACATCCACTGGGTCATTTCGAGTCCACGGTGTTACGATTGACTTAGAGTTGCGTTAATGTTTGACAAGTTAGATTCACATTCATATTCAAATTTTTTGTGTTGTCTGTCCGCTTGACATTCACGTTTGGTATATGACGGACTGACGGAATCGAATGTTATTCCGAATGAGAATTTGACTTTAGTGTATCAATATTAGTTGAACGTAATTGCAATCGGTTAGATTGCAATTGCGTCATAATGTTATCCCAAATGTGAATATGAATGTGAATCTAACTTGTCAAACGTTAACTCAACTCTAACTTAATCGTAAGACCGTGGACTTGAAATGATCCAATGTAACTCTGTCATTTTTTCTGTCTCAGAATTGCGCCGCTCTGACACGGGTTGGTACACCTGCCGTGCGGTCAGCGAGACGGGTGAGGCCTCCTGGAGCGCCGCCCTGGTGGTCGAGGCTCCCACCAACCCCTTCATCATATTCCGACGCACCCCCGAGCCCTCGACGTACCCTGGCGCCCCCTCGCGGCCCGCTGTGACCGATGTGGGGGAGGCGGGGGTAAGGCTGGCGTGGAAGGCGAACCCTAATCACGGGGCGTCACTCGTGACGGGATTTATTGTCGAGTATTTTAGTCACGAGACGGGAGAGGTGAGTCTGTTCGTCTTCCTTGCTCTTCTTTTTTGGCGATGAGTTATATTGTTTACAAATTAGAGGCAAAGAGGTTACATAACTAACACTAGTGGCTATGTGTAGTATTAGTATGTGACTAGTAGCTACAATGTAGCTATGTAACTATCACAAGATAAAAAATCGACTGCAAGTAAAAACTGCAAACATGACATTTTCACGTGCATGCAATTTTGGTGAATTTCGCGAATCTACAAAACTCACTAAAATTGCTCCTGCGAAAATAAAGCTGCAGCATCTATATATATCAGATGGCAGTCCCAAAAAACGTGAAAATTCAGAGCGGCTAAATTTCTGAAAGCCAGGACGGCGCCAAAATACCAAAACTAACATTCAGCAAATATTTAATGTTTGACCCTAAACGCGTTGTTTCTGATTCCCCCAGGGCTGGGCGGTGGCAACAGACTCGGTAGCGGAGCACTGGTACGCCGTACAGGGTCTCAGACCAAACACGGCGTACCGCTTCATCGTACGCGCACAAAACTCCCACGGGCTGAGCGTACCTAGTCCCGTCACCAACATCGTTCGCACTAAAGGTGACTTGGGGGGTTTAAGAATTAAAGAGACTTAATGCAAGGGTGTTTTCTTACCGTTATATAGACATTGTAATATCAATATTTATTTTTTGTTTGCATCGAAATGCTCGCAAAATGGCAAAATAATTGCGAGACAAATGAGTAAATTGCTCTGTAATTGCTCGATTTTCATCAAAAGTGCTCAATTGCTCGATAATTACTCAATTTCTCACTGCTCGACGACTGCTCGATCACATACTCGTTTGCTCGCAAATTGAGCTATTGCTCCGAAAGCGAGAAGGTATGGAAGGTTTTTGACCATACAAAAGAAGATGCTATTTTTGATGACGCCAGAGATACCAATCAAATCAAAAATCTAAATCCTAAGTTTGGTGAATAATTTTTTGTGAATAACTTTATTCTTCTTCTTCTTCTTCCCCTGCGAGTTTAAGGACAGTGTGTAGTAGCAAAGAATATTACAATCCGGTTCTGTGCTCTCGGCCTTGGCTTTATCAAGCACAGAACCTCTCCCCCCTCCTAAGTCGCCTTTTACGACTCGCCAGGGGAGCTCTGGGCTGCAGGTCAATACTTGTTCCTCGACCTGCAGGGGTAATAACTTTATTCTGATCTTTATTTGTATAAGTATAGGTTGTTGGAATGCTTTAAAAAGGTGTTGTAAATCAAAGATTAATTATGACAGTAAGTTTGCTACATAATTCTAAATAATTCCGCTGTCAACTCGACAGGCCAGCATCTCAACTCGGTTCAATCAAAGCTCCTAGCGCCATCTGACGACGGATCGGGATCCGTGACGTCACGGTCAGGATCAGTGACGTCACGACCGCCGCTACAGGCGATACACCTCTTGTCGCCTGGAGCAGTGGGATCCACTACTGTCGAACTGAAGTGGGAAGTACGCAAGGGGCAGCGCTACATCGAAGGTTGGCTGGGGAGTCGAGTCGGCTTTGTGGTGCTTCACCGTTTAGAATATACAACGACAGTGTTTGATGTAGCGTTTTATAAATATTTTTCTTTGTGAAAGCTGAAGGATTCCGTTTTTTTGGAACGTCTTTTTGTGTGTAGCACAAAAAGACTATATACAGTTCGGTTCTGTGCTAGAGAGCCGGCACAGAACCGCTCCCTCTTCTTAAGTTGCCATTTACGACTCGCCCTGGGAGCTCTGAGCTGCAAGCCAATTCTTGTTCCCCGGCACGCAGGAGGTATTGCAGGGCGTATTTTAAGCTGACTCTATAGTGCAGGGCGTGTTTAAATAAATTTATTTTTAGGGAGTATTAAAAAAAAAGAAAACTATTCAAGGTGCACTTTGAGAAAAGTTAACCACTGCACGTGTTCTCCCAGTAGATCGTTTTTTTCAGAATTCCACAGCGGGGGTGAGAGCGGGTGCCGTATGTGAATTTTTGAGGCCGTTCATAACCGAGCTAATTCTTTGTTGTACACATTGCTTTTTGCAATTGCACATCTCCTATGCGCATGTGCAGTATGTACGTATGTATGTATATTGCACTTTTAACGCACCAAGAATATGTCATGCAAACGGAGATGGAATAACATCGTTTGCTTGA